>JAODXP020003482.1:0-27500 GCA_027497455.2 Sardinella longiceps
GAAGGCAACCACTCATGTTATCAACGCTTCTCTAACTTCAGGGACATTTCCCACCACCTTCAAACAAGCTCAGGTAAGACCACTGCTCAAAAAACCATCTCTCTCTCCCACGCAAGTGGAACACTACCGACCTGTCTCTCTTCTTCCTTTCCTATCAAAAACCATCGAAAGAACGGTCTTCAAACAAGTCATGGAATTTCTCACTCAGCACAACATCCTGGATTGCAAACAATCTGGCTTCAGAAGTGGACACTCAACGGAATCAGCACTCCTCTCAGTAACAGAAGCTCTTAAAGAAGCCAAAGCAGCAGGACAATCATCAGTTCTCATTCTACTTGACCTATCAGCAGCGTTTGATACAGTCAACCACAGGATTCTTCTGGATAAACTCAGAAGCATGGGCATCGGTGGCAAAGCACACTCCTGGTTCGAATCCTACCTCACTGGACGATCGTTCAATGTGTCATGGCTTGGCAAAACCTCAGCAAAGCACTACCTTACCACAGGAGTACCCCAAGGCTCAGTACTGGGGCCCCTCCTCTTCACTTTGTACACAACAACACTGGGTCCAGTCATCCACTCACATGGCTTTTCCTACCACTGCTATGCAGATGATACCCAGCTTTATCTATCTTTTCATCCTGGTGATTCTACAGTGACAACTCGGATCTCAGACTGTCTCTCAGACATATCTGCATGGATGAAAGACAACCACCTTCAACTGAACCTCTCAAAAACGGAACTGCTGATCATCCCAGCCAGGCAAACCCTGCACCACAACATCAGCATTAAGATAGACTCCTATCTGTTGCTCCTACCAAGGCTGCAAGAAACCTAGGCGTATTAATTGATGACCAGCTGACCTTCATGGATCATGTTGCAGCTGTTGCTAGGTCGTGCCGTTTCTCTCTATTCAACATTAGGAAAATCAGGCCATACCTTACTCAACATGCAACACAGCTCCTGGTTCAGACGCTGGTTATCTCTCGCCTTGACTATTGCAACGCTCTTTTAACAGGTCTACCAGCCTGTGCGGTAAAACCACTACTGATGATCCAGAAGGCTGCTGCATGCCTGGTCTTCAACCAGGCAAAGAGAGCACATGTCTCTCCACTATTCAGGGAGCTCCACTGGCTGCCCCTGGCTGCTCGCATCAAATTCAAGTCACTGATGTTGGCTTACAGAGTACTGGATGGAACTGCTCCAGTCTACTTGACAGCGATCATCAAACCATATGCTAACCTCCAATCGCTCCGCTCAACCAAGGATCGCTGCTTAGAACGACCAACACCACGCACAGGTCAATCTAGGCTCTTCTCATGCATTGTTCCTAACTGGTGGAATAGTCTTCCCAAGACTATCAGAACAACAGACACTCTTTCTACTTTCAAGAGACTCTTGAAGACCCAGCTCTTTCAAGAGTATCTGTTGTCCTAGTTCCTCAAATTACCTGGAATACTCCGACCAAGCACTTCTAATCTCTTGCACTTGCGCTCTTATTAGCAAATGGCACTCCTAGTAGGCATTTATTTGTATCGTGTTGCAGTTTGATTGTTATCCCTCTTTTGTAAGTCGCTTTGGATAAAAGCGTCTGCCAAATGCATAAATGAAATAAATGTTAAATGCGCTGTGTGTAGGATTGTGGCCAAAATTGGTACTACAATCATTTTCAAAATACACAGCTCATCTGTGGAAAAAAAATGGAACCTAACACATCTCTGATTTTTCATTCGGGCGATACGTAAACAAAGCTTTCAGTCACTTTTGCAAAGTTGAGATTTTGGAAACATGGAGTTGTAGCACAGTGATGTGACTGTTCTAAGTCAGTTTTCAGATCTCCGTTTTACCTGTTTGTGACAGCTTTCCATGTCTGATTTCATCATCTAGGTCAGTGGTTCTCAACCGGGGGGGGGTCCCCCCGGGGGGACACGGAGACCCTCCCAGGGGGGCGCTAGTAGGCTTCAGGACGAAGTGGGAAAAAATCATTACAAAAAATAAATAATAAATCCCCATGTTGGAAATGTAAGTGGTTGGTCTACTACAACACAGAAACAAATCAACCTCAAATTTTGCATAGGCTATTCGCCCACATCACTTTTCCACACAGAGTGTTATGGGCTGATTGAAGCACATTCAAAAATACAAACTGCGTGATTTCTTAAATTTCTTAGGTAGCCAAGCGAGGTCGGAAAACTGAGCTTCGCGTTCGTAAAGACAGCTATCGTTGAAACATGTCATCAAAGATAGGCTGAAATGTTAGGTAAAGAAAAACAAAGTGTATGGACGCGGCCAACAGTGTCAAGTTGTGCCGAGAACATCCGCACAGATAGGGGGGGCCCAGGTCCGATGAAGCTGCTTTAGGGGGGCCCAGCTTGCAAAAGGTTGCCTGGTCTAGGTTAAATAGAATTATTTTACGGGGTAGGAGAACATTATGGAAGTCGGTTTCATTCTCTCACATAGGCTACTCATTCTCATACCAAGCAAGAAACATAGGCTATAAAACAGGATAACATCAAAGCACTTAAGTGGCAATAGCCTAGTAGGCTGATTACACGTTGTTTGAGTTGAGATTTACACAAAATATTGTATTCAACTGCTAGGTTTACGCTACTGTAGAGAAAATGCTGAAAAGTTTTAGGCCTACAGAACAAATGTGGCAAAACAAATTTAAAGAAATATTCCACCTTTTAATGAAAATTGGGTTATTCATCCTCTTACCTAGAGTTACGTACAGTATGTGGATAAAAGCATTTTGTTGTCAGTGCATGCGTGTTCCCTGTCAGGCAACCCCAATTTTAGCTTTATTTTAGCTGTAGCTTAGCATAGGCTTAGGTGCTGGAATGTAAAGTTGCCAGCTAGCAACTCTTTTTAGTTGCCAGTTTGTAACTTTACTTTCCAGTGTCTAAACTAAAGGTAAAGTTGGGGTTGCCAGGCCAGGAAAACACTGAGCGCTGATGGTCGGTTTCCACACAGCCTAAATTTCGTCTAGGCTGTAGCAACAGGTTAGTCTGTCTCACCTGCGGTTACATCCCCCTCCACGCAGGTGCTGTGGTGTCCATCCTCAGTCACGGTGGCCACAGTAAAGAGGTACCTCTCTCCTAGAAGAAGCCCTGTCACCTCCACCCTCAGACGTTTCACAGTGACACTGCGCTTCACTTGGCCTCGTCTCCAGCTCACCCTATAGCTGTATGACCCAGGAGTGCCCTTGGGTGGAGACCAGCTGACAGTGACAGAGTTTGGGGTCACTGTGGAGAACTGCACCTGCCCAGGGGGAGGAACAGCTGCACACACAGGAGAAGGCAGGAAGCCTACTGACTAGACGAAGTCATTCAAACTAGCGCTACTGTGCACCTTGCAGTACACAGCATATAAAACTTCTAACTTATGCTATAACTTCCATAGTTTCTAGCTGTGTGTGTGTGTGTGTGTGTAACATACATATCTCAGAATAATTCATACCTTCTCTGACTGAGAACTCTCCTTGTGTCCCTTGGGGGTTCTGAGTAAACAAGCACAGTAAAACAGACATCCAAAAATCAATGTTTGTTTTTTTAATCAGTGTTTTGTGCCTGGGGCCACATGAAATGACATTTAGTTAAACTGCATATCATGTAGGCAATACCTTTATGTAGGTCTGATACTAAAAACTGTCTACAGGTGCTCTTGGGGGCTCCTGCTACCTTCGTAGCCCCTTTCCTGCTGCACTTCTCTACCTTACACTCATAGGCTGACCCACTTCAGACATAATTACATTCTTACATCAGTAATCACATGCATTTGACAAATAAAATTCCTTGTATCTTCATCATGCAACCCTGTGTGTAATCAGAGGACTGTTCTCTGCCTGACATCACCTGCTCAATGACATAATGTCCTCTGTGATGATGAAGTAAGCAGCTTGAGCAGAGCTCTGATTGGTCGGTCCTGCAGTAGAACTTCAGTTTTCTCTGGTGTTGCACACAGCGGCGTTGGTGGATGTCCTTTAGCTTGTGTGTCTCCAGGCCTGGATCAGTGTATTGAGTCCCACAGTAGGAGTCCATGCAGGTCTCACAGAACTTTAGAGCAACCTCTGAACATGACGTCACATCACACGGTCCCCCAGAAGATGACACACTGCAGGAAAACAATAACCCTTTTTATTATCTCAGGATCTCGCATGCCCCGAGAAAATGACGCGTACCACGCACCTTTTCTTTGGAAGGTGGTCTCATTCCTCGTAAAGCTCAGACTAGACTGAGCAACAACTCACACAGCAAAGCTAAATGCTCAATTCCAATCTTTTGTGGGATCCAATCTTTTTGAGAGGTCGTTCACACTGCCAATAAAATGTGACATGTATGCGACTTGTATATCTCCAGTGTGAACCTCAAACGCACCAAAAGTATCCCGCATGCGCTGTGAAGGACACAATAACATCACACACTCAAAACGTGTTCAGTGTTTAAGGAAGTAAACATGGAAAACATGAACGCAAGCAGCAGCCCCAGTTGCAATAAATCTTCGTCATAAATAAAATATATAATGACATTTTTAGCGAGAAATCGACATAAGCTTCAGTCAGTCAGTCTAAATAATCTTTAGTTTTGCATCAGCTAAATGAGTGGAGTGAGCCTGTGGTGTAGACTAACCCTTAATAAATCACTCAAAATCTGCTTTAAAAAAAAAATTCTCTAGTCTTTACCCACCTCGCATATTACACACGGTAACATTTGTTATGATCGCGGCTGCTTAATTGACAAGTAGTTTAGCTTATTGATCAAGTCAAGCAAGTCAAATTTATTTATATAGCACATTTAAAAACAACAGGAGTTGACCCAAAGTGCTTTACAGTATGAGGTAAAGAAAAAGGCAAAATAGATAGTAAATACAAAGCAAGGTTACAGAGCAAGAATTAAAGCCATAAAAGAACACTAAGAAATATCAATACAGCGGAAATACAGATGCTAAAAGATTGACACAGTAAAAAGAATAAGTAGATAAATTAATACATTAAGAAAAGTAAAGAATAAAAAGGGTAAGATAAATAATTAAAAATAAAGTCATAATAAAAAATAAAATAAAAAATAAGGGAGGCCTCAGACCAGGGGCGCCGCCAGAAATTTTGGGCCCCATGAAAGATTAGAATTTAGGGCCCCCTCACCAACTACCTAGCGATTTGTGTAATAGTAAAATTTTCAAGCGCAAGTGAAAATTTTTGGCTGCCACTCAATGCTTGTATTGACCTGATGGCACTTTCTTTCCTGTAGCATAACTTACATCACTAAGTATGCTGCATGTGATGAACTACATTTTAACATTTTCAACCAACAACTGTGAAAATCAACCTATAGGCTACTATAAAGAATAAACCATTGTTTCCTTCCTTTAATGAGCAACTGTTAGAGAGCTGGGGGGGTCTGGGGAAATTTTTTAAGAACTCATAGCCGTTCCCTGCATTCTCGTGCATTTTAATATTTTGTGAGATCACATATAGGCCTAGCAATTAAATCAACTTGTCGTTTCCAGTATATTTTTTCGTTAAGTTATTAACGAAACAGAACATAGAACGATGTTTTTTTTGTAATTGATGTGTTATTCACTGCTTAAACCAGCGCACTTTACTGCAGCAGTGTTTTATAGCGGCCGTGATTTGCGAGCCGATTTTTTTTTTTTTTTAGCTCCCTAGTAGCCTACTATGAGGGTGATTTTTTTTTCATTGTGAAAGTAGCCTACACCAAAGGTCACCGAGAAAAGAGAGAGAAAAAAACACTTGTCCATTTAACTGCTTTATGAGTCAAGTTGTGCACTCACTCCTTGTGTTGCTCTCACACACGCATGAAACCGGCACTAAAGACAATGAAGGACTATTAACGTTTCAAACTATAATGCACTTTACTAGGCTATATGAGACGTTTTAATCTTTATTTTGTATCCATTTGAATAGGCCCTATGCTATAGAAATTCAGAGTTTTTTTGGCTCTCAATAATGACCCAGCCAGGACCTTTTTTGGCCTCATCAGCCATGATAAGGCAATTGGCTCCCTCATGTCGGAATGGCGGTATATAGAAAAATAGCAAACATGCCGCCACTCCGACTAAGAAAAAAAAAATGTCGGAGTGCAGGGACGTTTGCTATAACTGAAAATACCGCCACTCAGACAATTAGACGTCAACGTCGGAATGGCGGCATGTAACCACTTTGGACATATACGCACCCACCGCGAGATTGCATCTCATTTTAAAATGCGTGTGCCGTTCGCTCTTAAATTTCTGCTGTTTGTCCTTTCGTGTTTGGGGTAACAAAGCAATAGTTCATCAACACCATAAGTCTAATTTAGCAACTTGTTTCCACACTTGGCAAACAATGCTCACCAGTAGTTGCAACTGACTTGAACACCTTGCAGCTGAGCAGCGTTGTCGGAGCAGAAGCATTTGAAGGTGTACCGCTGAACGATTCGGACCATACCATTTGGTAAAAAGGGAGAGGGGTGAAACGACTATATAAAAAAAATATTTGTGGGAAATATTATAGAATATTGCAACAATGTTTCATTTCCTTAATTGAACAAATACAATGAAATATTTTAATTCAAAAGTCTTCTCAAGCCAATAATGTTTGAAGTAATACTAACAGCCCTGAAAGGGCCCCTTGTCAGTGCTGGGCCCTTAGAATCGTCCTAACCTTTCCCCCCCTAGCGGCGCCTCTGCCTCAGACTGTATTAAAAGCACAGGAGAAAAGGTGGGTCTTAAGACAGGATTTAAAACTAGGTAGTGTGGGACATGACTTGATATGGGGGGGTAAGGAGTTCCAAAGTTTGGGTGCCACAAAAGAGAAAGCTCTGTCACCTCTGGTCTTGAGGCGGGTGCGAGGGACAGAGAGAAGATTCTGAGCGGAAGACCTAAGAGATCTAGGAAGAGAAAGAGGGGATAAGAGCTCAGTAATGTAGGACGGGGCTAGACCATTAAGAGCTTTAAAAACAAACAACAAAATTTTAAAATCAATTCAGAATTTTACAGGAAGCCAGTGCAATTGAGCCAAAACTGGAGTAATATGATCTTTTTTCCTTGATCCAGTTAAAAGTCTTGCTGCAGCATTTTGAACAAGTTGCAGTCTGGCTAAGTGTGATTGACTGATGCCAGCGTAGAGAGAGTTGCAGTAGTCAAGACGAGAGGAAATAAAAGCATGGATTAGAGTTTCCAGAGCATTCTGGGAGAGGAATGGCTTGAGTTTAGCTACTAAACGTAGTTGATAAAAACTGCCTTTAACCACATTGCCAATTTGTTTATTAAAATTAAGAGAACTGTCCAAGAGGACACCAAGATCTCTAACCACACTATGAAGATTTGCAGACAGGGGGCAATAGCATTTTCAATATTAGCAACAGCGTTTGGAGGGCCAAATAAAATTACTTCAGTCTTGCTTTCATTTAGCTGCAGAAAATTGCAGGGCATCCAGGCTTTTACCTTGTCAAGGCAGCTAAGCAGCTTATTCAGGGTGGAGGGGCTATTAGGTGTGACAGGGACATACAGCTGTGTGTCGTCGGCATAACAGTGATACTGAATGTTAAAAGCACTAAGGATAGAGCCTAGAGGGAGCATGTACAGAGAGAACAATAACGGCCCTAAAATAGAGCCTTGAGGAACACCGCAGGTGATGGGGGCAGAGGAGGAAGAGTGACTACCCAGCTCAACAGAGAAAGTTCTGTCTTTCAGGTAGGAGGAGAACCAGTCTAGCGCTTGGTCTAGAAGCCCAACTTCATTTTTCAGACGCTTCAACAGAATATTATGGTCAATCGTATCAAAAGTTGCGCTGAGATCTAGGAGTAGCAGGATGGCACAAGAACCAGAGTCGGTACAGAGAAGAATATCATTGTAGACCTTTAACAGTGCTGATTCTGTACTGTGCAGGGCTCTGAAACCAGACTGGAATTTATCTAAAATGTTAAAACTATTTAAATAAGAAGAGAGCTGTTGAAAGACCACTTTTTCTAGAACTTTGGAGATAAAAGGCAGTTTTGAAATAGGCCTATAGTTTTTCAGATCAGATGGATCCAGGTTGGGCTTCTTTAGGAGAGGCTGAACGGTGGCATGCTTAAAGCCAGAGGGGACAACGCCTGAGAGTAGGGAGCTGTTCACTATAGCAAGTATGAGAGGGCAGATGAGGGTAAAAACTTCTTTAAAAAGGCGAGCAGGAATAGCATCAGAAGAACAGTATGACGGCTTCAAGTGAGAAACCACTTCAGACAGCTGTCTGACAGCTTTCACGTCATCAATGACGTGTAGGTCGGATGCATGCAACATGGCCGTTCAGACTGGAGTCGCATGTCAAAAGATCAGATGCGTATCGGTTATAGGACCACATACCCAAGTGGCCTGGGTCGTTTTCATTGTGTTTGGACTGTTTTAGTGGTTTAAATGACTATTTCAATCAGTCATATTAAGGCCCAGTCCCATTACTCTTCCCTAACACTAGCACTTGTTTTCGAGTTCCCTCCAACGTGAGACACCCTTCGATTGTGTAGTGAGAAGTGCAGTTTTCCCCCTACGAAACGGGACAGCACTTCGCGTAAAAACGCCTTCACCTGTTTTACGCTTCTACCATTAAGACTGAATGGATATAAGGCTCTAAACCGGGTAAACTGTTCAAAAGCCGTCATCCATAAATTATCATTGAGAAAATCACACACATGAGATGCTCTTGTAATTCTGGTGAAAGACTTGCGCACTTTGAAAAATATCGATCTTTTTAATAGTCATGTTTTAACACACCAGTGCGGAATTCAACTGAATTTACATCAAACTAAGATATCCCGACAATAAACAATATATATACATGCTTAATTGCAATAGTAGCTATATTTTTGAAGTTCTTATCCAGAGCTGAGAGAATGGGGACACAGCTTGTGCACCCGACTTGCCCACGCAAGTCTGCACCCGACCTCCCTCCGTTTGAAGGGGCTATTTGAAGGGCTTAGAAGTCCTCTGGACTACTCCTAAGAATTATCCCGAAAAATTAGGAGTCCTAAATTTACGACTGGCACGCCCATTTTTTTTTGGAGTTCCTCCTAAATTTGACTGTTAAGAGCTACTTTTAGCCTTAGGATTCTTTGAGAATATGGCCCCTGGTGCGTAATAAGAGACATCCTTTCATAAGCAATGGATGGTAGCACTCCGAATAATTTTTAGTAGTTAATAGTTTCTTCTTTTTTTATTTTCACATCTCAAGTGTTGACAAAACAAGCAGACGTTTCGTCTTACTGCCTTCGTCAGTGTGTGACGAACTATGACTTTATAAACTTTTAAAAATCTTCCCCATAAACTTAACATTGTGCTGAGCTACAGTGGGCTAGAGTGGATGACATCACAATAGGGCCTTAGCCAATCATCTTCCATATATGCAAATAGCCACCTGGCAATAACCAATCAGTGATCAGCTGCTCCAACTGTATTTTTTTTTTAATTGTAGGACATTTAAACTACTCAACTATTCAACTGTTAAACCATTCCAACCAGTCATAGAGTGGGATAGTGGGCGTTGACCAATTTTGACCTGGTTCGGGGACTAAAAACGGCAGGCATTTTTGCCATAGAGAAATTGATTATTACTCACGTCGTCTTAACCACACAACGTAGACTTTCAACTAGCTACGGCAGAACAAAAGGATTGCCTGTGATCATAACAATGCTACAGGTTCATATGGCATCAACCTTGATCTAATACAAACGTATTTTAATCGGAATATAACTGGAAACCACTACACTACCAGTCATCCCGCAGTGTAAAACGACGCCTTCGATTGGAGGTAGGTAATCTGTTACAACGGCACAGTGACGTAATTCGACGTGGTTCAGACGCGGGAAACGCATTTTGGGGAATAATTTTGATCAGGTAAAAAATGTTTTCCATGTATTTTAAGCGGAATCCACTCGAAGTAAACTGTAGGAAGTAAGTCACTGTGGTGTACTCAACTGATTAGGAGGCTCAGTGAACTACCGTTAAGTCAAAAACGTAAGAAATGTTATCGCTCGCATGGACTTATGGGACAGGTAGTTCTTCACTTTTAGCTCAAAACGGTGCCTACAAACGTGAACCTTCGACTCAGAACAGGTTACATGGCCATCACCTACCCCGTAGCTGATTAGAGCGAGTGAAGGCTTTAAGCGCCTACGGGCCAGAGTTTTCGAAACATCAATGGTGAAAACGAACAGGCAGCATGCTTCCGGAAACTGGCGATTTTCGAGGGGTGTAACGGGGGGCTTAACCGGGGCGTAACGGGGAGTGACTGTCCCACTCTATTGGTCATCAATTATGACTCCTGTCAACTGTTTCCTCTGTCCACAACTATTTCAAAATAAAAGTCCTCAGTGGCGGAATGGCTAGTTAACATGCTAATTAGCATTTTTGTTTTTGATGCTTTTCAACTCAGCTAAGTCTTGTGATCATCATGCTAGCATTATTAGCATGATAGCTAGCTTAGTTAGCATGCTAATTAGCATTTTTGGGTAAACACATTTGCTTACTCTGTGTGCAGGACATTACAATTTTTTTTAACATCATATAACTTTGTATTGTAAGCAGCTTTGAATCATGCATACATACTAGTGGTGGGCATATATCATTTTTTAAATCTAGATTAATCTCACTGTAAATTTGAAATAAATCTAGATTAATCTAGATTAGAAAGGCTCATTTGAATTCTGCTGAGGGCATTTATAATTTGTGTGTGCTGCTTAAATAATGTCTTAAAGTAAGTCTTTGAGAGCGGGTCTCTCAAGCCTGGTGGCACATTAGAAATATTTGGATGGTGTTTGTGCCTCCAGTTTTACAAAAAAAAAAAAAAACATTTATTAGTACTGTTTTGATTCAATTATGACTGTTTTTAAACCTACTACTGCCTGGGATGATGAGATGAATGTGACACAGTAGGCCTACTTTATGGGTGCATTCAACTTTTCCTTTAATCTTAGATGTAATAAAATATGCAGTGTGCCAACAGTAATTCTCAACTTAAAAATAAGAAATAATTACACACAATAAGCAAGCATGACATTAGCCTGACATAGCCTGCCCATAATACGAATGTTCATACGTATCATGGTCTGGGCACGGTCTTCTGGGGCATGTTTACATCGGTAGAGAGTCTACCGTCCAATAAGCGAAGCTGATTAGACGAGCTGTCCAATCGTTTCAAACCAGAAATGAATGCCCTCCCCTCCACAGTATAATCGCATCAGGTTAAAGAACCTCCAGACCATGAATACGGATGAACAGCAGTATTATGGTCGGGCTATGTCAGTCTAGCAAGACATGGCACCTTACAGCCTCCATAACACAAAAATAAATATTGACTTAATACAGTTTAAATTTGTATGCTACTTTTAAAGTAGGCTTAGGCTAGGCCAGTGTTTCTCAAACTGTGGGGCACAGACACATGACAGTAAATTGAGCTTTCCAATGGAGCTTTCCAATTTGCTAGTTGCTGTGATGATTGGTTCAAGAGAAATGTGGCTTTGTATTAGTAACATGAAAATCATCAAGTAACATTGACAGAAATTGTGCGCAAATTGAGCCTTCCAGGTGGGGCGTGAAAATTCTCTGCTTTCCAAAGTGGGGAATGACAGAATAAGTTTGAGAACCACTGGGCTAGGCTGAGCACAAAATTAAGCTCTATACTTTTCTGAGATGCATTTCATTCATATCTGCCCATAACGGCTTGTTTTGATTTGAAAGTTGGCAACCCTAACCAAGAATAGACCTACCAGTAGGCTAAGCTTAGCATACTATATCCTACTACTTCATTAATAACTGAACATTAATTTCACATGCCATGAGTTAATTTTGAGGACATACAATAAAAGGATAAGGTTTTAGCAAAAGCTACTTAAAGCAATATACTGGAGTAAGTTTAAGCATAGTCCTGCTGCACAAGCCTTCTAACAGCAATATATTTCGCATAAAATGAAAGATTTTCGAACAGCACAGACCTAACGCGAACGCGAAACACTTTACATTGAGTCAATGCAACCTCAGATCTTTCTTTCGGTTTCCAACAATCAGGTCCCATTGATTCAGTGTAAAGTGGCTGTTTGCTTCTGCGTTCGCGTTCGGTCTGTGCTGTACCAAATTATTTTGTTCTACTCACTAACTAGCGCATTTAGGTAGCTCTTTCAACAGGGCTATGCTTGAATTCACTCCGGTACTCTCCTTTAATGTGAGGTAGCCATGGGTCTGGTGTTCCTTCCTCCAGTTGCAGCTTGCAAGTTAACTGCTTGCACTGACGACTCTCATCACTTTTAGCTTACATGCATGAGTTGTTGTTGGTATGCAAAACCCGGAGCTGATTCCCAACGGTATGCATTTGCTATTTCATAAAATGGAATGGATTCTTTCGCGATGCAATAGAGACAACTCTGAGAATAGATTAATGGCGTTTATTTATTTATCGCCCAATAAATGTCATAAACGCAGCATGTTAACACCATTAACGGCCCACCACTAATACATACATATGCACAAGTATACAAATCTGCAAACTTTTCTTCTGATTGATTAGGGGCGACAAGATAATACATACTATACATTCAGTGTATGCCTTAGATATACATGCAAGAGTTCAAAAACTTTATTATTATATTATTCAGAGATGCACCGTTCACAAATTTTTTGACTGATTTCGGATTTTCAACAGAGTTTGCCCTGCCAATACTGATTTTGGCCGATACCGATTCCTTTTTTTTCCAACCACTTCGCAGAACACCGAATTTATTTTCTTACAACCTTTAATCTTTAAATAGACATTATAGCATGAAATAATAATGAACAGGTTTTCAATTATGTATGTATGGGGTTACCAGGAGATGTAAAGCATCTCATAAAGATGCTGGTAATTACTGGCTAAAAGCCAACATGTGTGCATACATTTATATTATCAAAAAACTACTGTGTGTATAAAATATATAGCCTACAGTATTTTCTATACAGCTAGAGCTTTGTGGTATGACCACATTTCTATATCACAGAGCCATGATTAGGATTTATTTTTACTTTTTACTTTACCTATGTTGGATAATAGCCTATCACATGGTCATGACTATTGTGCATTACACTCACAAACACACAAATGATTTTGATGTCCATACATAGCCTACAAGTTAGGCATTATCCAACAAAGTCATCCAGAGTCATGCGGTCCTTCAATGTCTGCAGTAAGCTCCTCTGGATGTCCTCTCCTATGCTGTGGCTTGTTGAGGTGGAAGCATCAAGAAGAGGGACGCTGGGCAACTAGACAGGCTGGTAAGGAAAGCTGGCTCTGTTGTGGGAGCTGAACTGGAGTGCATCACTTCAGTATCAGATAAAAGGACACTGAACAAGCTGCTCAACATACTGTCTGTCATCCACTCTACAACACTGTCATACAGCAGAAGAGTTTGATCAGCTGGAGACTGCGCTGCGTGCCCTGACATGCGCAATGGACAGATTCAGGAAGTCATTTGTACCCAGGGCCATACAGCTCTTCAATGCTTCACTTAAGGGAAAAGGAGAGTTGAACTTCTCTGCATAGTCTATCTGCACCCCCACCCTCTTTACACCCACAGGACTTTTTGTTTAAGTCACTGTTTACTGACCTACTGGCTACATTAGCCCACATGCATAACCTAGCTACATTACACTTATTACAGCTACTGGCACTTATGCCAGCGTATTACACCTATTAGCCCACATGCACAACCCCTCATATATCGGACTTATTCTTCTTATCACTGCAATGATGCAAAAATTATTTTGCACTGATGCCATAATTCTTTGAGTATATTCTTATGTCCTTTATATTTTTGTATCTATAGAACTGTTATATTATGCCTACATACACTTTTCTATTTATTGCTGGTCAGTAGACTTTAACCTTGCACTGTTGCACTATTGGGCTTACTTCTCCTCACTGATCGATACCAATTTGTACATGCCCACAACGTCTCATCTTATCATGCTAAAGTTAAATATGGCGTTCCGCAAGGCTCAGTACTGGGCCCCCTACTATTCTCTCTCTATATGCTACCTCTGGGTGAAATCATTAGGAAACATGGCATTGCATTTCACTCATACGCAGATGATACACAGCTTTATCTCTATGAAGCCTAGCGACTGCACTCCAACAACCAAACTCAATGCCTGTCTTGAAGATATTAAAGTTTGGATGTCAAAAAATTTCTTATGCTTGAACTCAGATAAAACTGAAGTTATGATGATTGCCTCTAAACAACTGAAGGACACCTCGCTTCACCATCATAGCTCACTTAGCAGTCCTACACTCTCATTTAGCTCACAAGTGAAAAATCTGGGGGTAATTATTGATCAAGACCTCTCCTTGAATAGCCATGTAAAGCACATTTCTAAAACATCATTTTTTCACCTTAGAAACATTGCTAAGGTTAGGAAGTTCCTGTCCTTTGAGGATGCTGAAAAACTTATACATGCATTTGTTACCTCCAGACTCGACTACTGCAATGCTCTGTTCTCAGGGTGCAGTAACACCTGCATTAAAAGTCTACAGCTAATCCAAAATGCAGCAGCTAGAACACTCACTAGAACTAAGAAATATGAACATATTTCTCCCATTCTAGCATCTCTACACTGGCTTCCTGTCAAAAGTCGAATTGACTTCAAAATCCTTCTCATGACGTATAAGGCACTTAATGGCTTAGCTCCTGCGTATATTACAGATTTACTTGTTCCATACCATCCAGCAAGACCTCTGAGATCTCAAAATGCTGGCCTCCTTGAAAAAGTGACCATATCTAAAACTACAATTGGGGGAAGAGCTTTTGCCTATCGAGCACCTCTTCTATGGAATTTTATTCCTCCCTACATTCGCGAAGCGGACACTCTCAATACCCCCCCCCCCCCCCGGAGCCACACACCAGGACCATCCTCCCCTTTTCTCTGAGGCCCTGATGGAACTGGCCTGATGGCCCCCTGATTCAAGATTCAAGATTCAAGAAAGTCTTTATTACATCTCATTATAGTTGTAGACTATATGAGAGTAAAATTCTTGTGTTTTTGCTCCTCAAGAAAATAAATAAATAAAAAATGTAATGAGTGTAAAAGAAAGAGTTTGTAATGAATATACTTGTATGTGTATGTGTTTGAGTCAGTGTATATGTTCAGAGTCTGAAAATGCAATGACTGACAGGCACAGATCTAGGCTGTCAATACTGACTCTGTGTTCATCAGTCTAACTGCTTGATGAAAAAAGCTGTTGTGTAGTCTGGTGGTTCTAGCCCCGAGACTGCAGAATCTCTTGCCAGATGGTAGTAGCTGCAACAGTCCATGATTGGGATGGCTGATGACCACTACTTGAATGAACCCAATGAACTCTGATCCCACTCCAATTACTGACTAATCCCACACTCCAACTACTGACTCCATCCCTTGGCCCTGACTGTCACACAAACTATGTGTATATCATCTCTGACTACATTCAGTACTCATACTGTGATGCGTGCGTGTGGAGTGGTGCCGCTGTAAAGTCCCGTAAAGATTCTCATAATAGGCTTTATCATGTAATGTTGGTTTATTTGCTAATTTTGGCAGAAGCTACATCAAACTCTATATCTTTAGTGTTAAATGCATAGGCTACTTCAGCGGAGCATCTCACAGGCAAACAAAACTATAGGGATGATCACCACTGCTGTGAGTCTGGGTTCGTGCAAGTCCAGTTTGATTTCACATGTAGCGCTTGCACTGATATTGCGCAGCATGGCTCTACAAAATCAACATATTTTATGGTTGATCGGCCGATCACCGAGCATGGCCAAAACGTGAAAATCGGTCGCCGATTAATCGGTGCATCTCTATTAAAAATATTGTTAACTGGGGTAATATTAAATCATGAATATGAAAACTGAACTATTTTCATGGTCTTGGTCTCGACTCTCTCCATTTGTAAAGGACTCGGTCTCGACTTGGACTTTCCTCATAGATTCGGATTCGGCATAGGCGGTCTCGTCCCTATCACTAGCAGCTGCCTTGATAACTGCTCTATCTTGATGCCGCTCTATTTTCATATTTTGATGTGTGTGCGCTGTAAGCGCGTCTGTCTCTCTGTCCCCCTCTCCAGGCTGTCCCGGGACTACACTGTTCGAGTGTTGAGCAAGCCTATATAAGGCGGACGCGACTGTGATTGATGCACTGATTTATCTTAAGGATTATTTGTACTTGTTTAGCGGGTGGTGTTTGGTGACGGGTTTTTGCACGCCTTTAGTTACAGGCTCAGTGAGCGTAGTCACCTGCTTCCCGGAAGACACCAGAATCCATTGTCTTTTGTTTCATGGCCGGTAGCCAGCAAGTTTTGGTTTTCTTTACAGTCAGCTATTCACAGGGCCAAGCGAGGGAGCAAGTCACAACATTACCATTTTGGACACAGCCATATTTTACTAAGAGATTTTAGTAGTATACCGTACCTAGAGGCTGACCCGGATGCGTAGGTAGAATCCACCGATGCACAGCTGAGAATATAGGAAACAGCAGGAGTCACATGACGCAAATCATAAAAGAGTTCCATTGGCATTGAACACAGAAACAAAGTGGATGTAAGGTGTCCTGCAGTATGTGATGATTCACCTTGTGGGACGTTTTTTTTTTTTTTTTTTAAATCCCCCCCCCTCCCCTCCCCTCCCCTCCCCTCCCCTCCCTCCCTAATGGGACTGTTGGTTTGTCTGCTGCCTAGCCTACCTTTTCCCTTCTCCTGAGAAATCAGGTGGCTCTCTTATTGAATTATCGCTCCTCATGGACGACTCACTGGACACAGTGGAACCTGGACCCTTCATGCTGGACCTGGAGCCACAGAAAGCAGGATGAGGTGAGGAGAGGTTACAGCACAGATCTACCAGGACAGATTCCCAGTTCAGCTCGGTAGTGAGGTGAGTGAGGTTAACCTACTCGCCAGGCTTGTTTGCTTCTGCTGTCCCCAGCTGCATTGCGTCGCCCCCTGGCGGCTGGCCGTGGAAACTCATCTTTAAAGAGGCCTCCCTCCCAGCTCACAACCTGATCAAAGAAAATTAAGGAGGGAAGATGATTAATTTCTCAAAGATGATCCTTTTACATGGGTAATCTCTAGTGCTGGCAAAATTAACTGATTAATCACGTGATTAATCCAAAAAATTTAACTCGGATTAAAAAAATTAACTCAGATTAATCCTGATGGATATGGTTCCACTTTCATGGCATGTATTATGTTAAATTTCAGATAAAAAATGGAACGGTTATCAAGTCAAACTATACAAAGATTATGGCCTAGCTCCTGACTGTACAACAACATGTTTGGGGAATCCTTCGGGGTAAGGGACAGGTGTGAATTGCCCCATTTGAGACGAACAAAGCCAACTATTCAGTATCAGGGCCTTTAAAGGGCAAAATAAGGATCCAATATACCCTAGCATCCAAATTCTTACTGGAGGAAATGAGTTGCGATTAAAGGTGATTAATCACGATTAATCTTTGAAAAATTTTGTGATTAATCAGATTAATTTTTTTAATCATTTGACAGCACTAGTAATCTCACTGACCGGAGGACTTGCTTCTAGCTAATATCCTAATGCTTTCTGACATCATATAAACTCGACCAGCGACCACCACAGATAATCTACATGAGAAGATAGGCGTTCCTATTCAGCAGGTGTGATTAGTGTTGCACCGATACCAGTATCGGGTATCAGGCAGATACTTCGTTAAAATACTCTTACTCATATTTGTACATAAACTGCCGATACCACACACCGATACCACTCAACAATGAATGGACTATTTCACCACATCAAAATGAACAGAATGGACCTTTTTCACCTATGTCACCTTGAGGCACTAGAACGAGGCTTGGGTGGTAAAATTTCCCCAGAAGTAGCTGCCCCTCATCTGCCCAACTTTCCTCCTGACCAACAGTAAGAGAGGGGACCAGCAGTAGATTTTCTGTCCAGCATCTGTGAGAAATTATTAATTATTATTTATAAAGCAAAGGGAGTTTTTCCTTGCCTCTGTTTCTCATGGATGCTTCCCATACTGTCTGTAAAGCGCAGCGAGACAATGCACTGTATTTGAGCGCTCTACAAATAAAATTGAATTTAATTAAATGAACGTTTAGTCAGCTCTTCCTCTAGTTTTACCACCCGAGCCTCGTTTTCATTCGGAATATGGCGGCCAGGTGAAAAGGTGAATAGGTATGTGGAATTGTCCTAAATGACTTCAACCTCTAGGGGGAGACATAATGACCTGAAAATTTGGCTTCGGTGATCTGTTAGCGTTTCTGGCTAGCGAGTGAGAAACTGAAAGCTTTAGACCAGGGGTCGGCAACCCTAGGCACGCTTGCCACAAGTGGCACGCCAAGGAATTTCCAGTGGCACAGAATGGCAAAAAGGTTGCCGACCCCTGCTTTAGACAATGGAGCACATTTTCCAGTGAGAGCAACCATGTCAGCAATTTGGGAATTCTTTAAGATAAATGACGACGACAGGAGTAAGGCACATTGTAGAATCCGTACTGCTACGGGCTGGTGATTAAATAAGGTGGATATTACAATCAACAGCTTTGATGCATATCATTGCAGGCTACTGAGATGCTGTGTTAACCATGATAAGCAGTGGTTTGCCAAACATAAACTTTCCTTGCGAATTAATAACATTTCAATGTCCCCCGAAAAAGAGCACAAATGAGTCAAACCCAATTGGATCATATAAATAAACCAATTGTATTAGCATTTCAGTTTTCTCTGAGTGCGTAAACTTTACGGTGCCGTTCTGAGCACATTAGCTCTCCGTCACAATCAAAGCAAAGTTTGGCAGGTTGCGCCATTACCCTTTGTGCCAGAGGGGTGGACTGTACCATGTTATTACAGCAGACACATATGCACGTTTCATGTGCATATTGCAATTGGTAGTCTATTTTTGTTTTAACACTGACATACAATTACTTGGGCTACATAACATTTCATAATGTTAAAAAAAAAAAAAAACTTGCTGTAAATATTTTGAGTTACTTAGTGATAAAATTCAATGATTTCAACCATGATAACATACATTCTGTTTTCCTTGACTACATTCTGTCTTTGCTTTTGTTAACTAGGCCTATTGTATGCTGCACATTATTTTTTTTTATCTTATTAAGTTGATGAAGACATTTTTGTTATAGTTTTGTGATTGTATTAAATAAATTAATTTCCACTCAGTTTACAAAATTCTACAAATTCAATTCTACAATTCTACAATATCGCCACACATTTGCACAATACTAGGCCCAATTTCTGCTTCACACTTTCATGGAAACCCAATCTTAGAAATATCGGTATCGGTACTCAGTATCGGCAAATACACATGCAAAAGTACTCATACTCGTATCGTTTTTTTTTTAAAAAAGTGGTATCGGTGCATCCCTAGGTGTGATGATTTCCTGGTAATGTAATTGACCACAAATGTGATGAAAAGGGCCACTGGGTCATGGTGGTTGTAGAAGTTAATAGAGTACACTGCATCTTACTGTGTGTTTATGGGTTTAACAGAAAGCTACAGAACAAGTCTTTTTATTCATCACTGAGAAATAGGGTGGATGGAAAAAAGGTATATTACACAACAGACAAAATTACTATTGGAAGTGAGTTAAATTTGGATCTCTGGCTAGATTGTATGCCTCCCAAAGGAGTCACAATTATGATGTAACTTTTCTTGAGCTAGTCACAAATTTAGGGTTAACAGATTATTGGAGAACATTAAATCCAAATATACGGCAATACACTTGGTTTAATGCAGCAAATAATGGACAATGCTCCAGATTAGATTATTGGTTAGTTTTTGACTTTGACTTTTGAATTCGATTAACCATGTCCAAATATATGAAATTTCTGCATCTCAACTAACAGATCATTGTGCTGTAGCATTTTCTCTATGTTTATTTAGATATGAGGCTGTGCCAAACCAAGTTTGGAAATTTAACAATATGTTAGGCTACTACAAAATGTTCCCCGTGTAAAAGTTAGAGAATTACTCTCTGAAATTGTGGGCTTGGAAATGTCAAATTTAATTCCAGGTAAAGCAGATGGCAATAAATACCAGCAAACAGATATGTAAGATGAAAAAATGAAGTAACAGGATATGAAAAGCATTAATAAAAAAAACAAACAAACAAACAAAAAAAGATAGCCGGTGAAGCATTCGATTCAGTTCCCCGATTGGAATGTCTGTTCACAGATAATACACACGTGTCTGTTCCGCTCGAAACTCAATGCAAGCTGACTCCACTCTCAGAAACAATCCAGCGCAACTGGCTTTACAGAAAGCGAAACAGGACAAACTTGATATCGCACACAAGACATGAGATTTTTTTTTGATCCATATCGCTTGCTGTACATCCAGCTGTTCTTCGACTTGGGTAAAGTGGCGTGACTGCCCATGGTAACCTATCAACTTCGCGTAAGGGGAAACAGGAATGCCCGGGGAACCAAATCGAATGCTTCACCGTTCCTCTGTGGACCAAAGATTCTAGAGTGCTCTAGAATCTTTGCTGTGGACCTTTCTCCACACTAGCCACTTTGCCCCATCCAAATACGAGCGGCACACTCAGCCAGAAAACGATCAAGTATCCTCATAAAATAGGTATATAAATTAATAAATGAAGTCAATTTGACCATTGACAACCCACAACAACCAAATTGACCACATAGTGTGATTTGTCCGTTTTCAAGGCCTTCAGAAAATGGCTTCAGGTAGGCTTCTGGTGTTACGGAGTGTCTGGAAGACCGATTAACTGGTTGGAGTTAAGCTACAGCTGCCCCCACGCCAGATGCAGCTGTTTGGTGATTCAGATCCGAACATTCGTTAATTACTGCCGCAAATTGAAGTTGATCAAACTGAAGCTTTAAAGCTAAACATGTCCTAGTTAGCCGACAACATCATACAACATGGTAGCCTGGTCACTGGGGTTGTTGTAGGAGCATTTCAACAGTGAAATAAATTTAAAAAACAATTATAATAAACTCCCGTCGTTGGGGGTCAAACGCATGGCTCAGGTGCAATCAGAAGATATCTGTCTCCAAACCCTACGTGCTAACCACTATGCCACCAAGCTGATGGTTTGTTGAAGAAAGAAGGTTGATTTAGCATTTGTGTGGCTCCTCATACACAAGTTGATCCAACACTACCATGTCAACTGGTTTTGGGGATACATATCAACACGTCAACATCCGATTGAACTGCAGACTCAAAAGACAACTTTCTATATCCACAGCAAGATTGTCAGGCACCGCAAAATAAGACACTCAACCTTGGAAATGTTTGCTTTTGTGGCTATTGCTCAAACGGATAGCAAATTATGCAGACTACGTTACTTGCACGGGTGTCAAATTAAATGTTTATGGCTACGTCAGTTAGGCCTATGTTTTGTTTGGTGGATCTAGGCAAATAAAATAAAAAAATAGGAAAAATCACGAGGCCAAAATCAAATGCTTGGCCAATAACCAATGTTGCAATCATGTAAATTGCATGGCTATGATCAAAACATAGGCTGACGTAGTAGGGTGTTGGTTCAAATAGGCTAGTTGCTGTCAGTCCGTGCACTAACAGGCTAGTTGCTGTCAGTCCGTGCACTAACAAGTAAAACATTTCCTAACGTATACCATCTTATTTTGTGGTGACTAGCCAGCAAACTTGATGTGCGCATAGTATATTTTAGAACGTTTGATTTTGCAGTTCCATTATTATCAAACGGATGTTGACATGTTGTATCACCAAAACCAGTTGACATGATAGCGTTGGATTAACCCTTTAATTGTCAGCTCAACTGTTTGGTAGAGCACACTTTAAAGCATCATATTCAACCATATTTTCAGCTACTTTGAATTCAAGCATACTGAGCCTTTTCTACCACTAGTGCACTACATGGTAAGCACAAAAACTTCAACACCCGTTTATCTTCGAATACCACACCTTTTAAGTATACATGATTTGAAGAATGGAACATGTATGATTTCGGCCATATTTTGTGGGCTCACATCTGTCAGATTTGTAAATGTAAGATTTTCTTTTCTTCATAATAATGTTTAAATGAAGTAAAATAACATATTAATTCACTTACCTAAGAAATAAAATAACATCTCTATGGTTAAATATTTTTTTTAAAGATATGCGTGACCAAACGGTTGATAAGTCAATGTATGGTAAAAGTCAGCTTCCCATAGAGAATAATAGAAGCTGTCACCAAGTTTCTAAATTAGTGATATTAATAATCGAAAAAGGTTTTTAAATGTATGCTACCACTGTAAACACAGCATCTAAAGATTTATGAACTATGTTTTACATCAAAACATTATATCAAATATGCTTCCACTGCAATTCAATGCGTTTTCAATGGAGGTCTCATTCAGTTGGAAGAAAGCAGCTAAACGTGGAATAAGGAATGGTGCAGTTGCATCAGGATTCAAGATAATTTAGTACAGAGAGGTTTCAGACAGTTCAAAAACAATAGGCAATTGCATTGAAGTGTTTTAAATTATGTTGGGTCACTATCAACGGTCATTTCATACGGAAGCGTATTGCTGCCAAACTAAAAAAAAAAAAAAAATGGGCTCAGTAACACGTTATTTCATGATACAGAATTATCACGTTATTTCATGATACAGAATTATCACGTTATTTCATGATACTAAATTATCATGAAATAACGTGAAATTATCACGTTATTTCATGATAATTATCACGTTATTTCGTGATATTATCACGTTATTTCATGATACAAAATTATCAAGTTATTTGATAGGGAATTATTATGTAATTTCATGATACCTGAAAATTGCATCCAAATGTAGTAGGCCTACTTTTCGATGTATGTTGTACACAGACAGACAGGTGGACACACCCAGACACTGACTCTGAAAATACAATTGTAAGCCTATATAATATTTTAATGACAAATAAAGTTATCATAAGCTGGGATCAAACCGAGCTATGGGAGGGGGAACCTTGTTATGCAGCTGCGAGCGCGCTCCCACTGGGAAGCGCTTACTGGGGTGTTTTTGATTTTCTTTTCTTTTTGTGTTATTGCCTTATTGGCATGCTGTTATTATGTTCTCTGTTGATAAAGGGGTACTGTATGTGGACCGTGTCCCTGTTTATTTTCAGTTTGATCAGTGTTTTGTTTGACTATTGTAGCTCCAGATAGTAAGATAATGCGCGGCTCTCCCTAGGTCAGCCTCTCTCCTAGATATTGCTTTAACCAGGCAATTCCGAAAATGCAGCGCATGATGTAGCCTAAACTTTATTGAGGATTTCGTGCAAGTTGCATAGGCCTATTCACCGAAATGAATAAGTCTCAGTTCACCAGACACTCCGGGAATTATTTAGTAGCCTACACAATATTCAAGGGAAGAATCCTGGAATTATTAGCCTACCCCTTGGCTTGGCTAATGTAGGTAGGGTTGCCACATTTGAATTGTAAAAAAAAAAAAATCTAGGGTCAAAGGACACAAACATGTACAGCAGTGACAACATTCATGGTAAAAGTGTAAAATACAAAACATGACCGCTATTGAAAAGATAAATTTAAAAAAAGAAGAAGAAAAAGAAGAAGAAGAAGAAGAAGAAGAAGAAGGCCAACGCACTTGTCGCCTACCTCGGTGCTCGGGCCCTACGATGCTTGCGCAATGGCTTTCTCTGCACTGTTTCAAGCTGCAGTAGACTATTCCCTTTGTAGGTAGCCTGATCTTGATCCTTTTTTCTGAGATGGCCTGTTCGTTCATGATTGAATAAGGCTGAACACTTAAACTTTCAGGCTACACCTAACAGGTTTAGGCGATTTTACGCACTGAGGAATATTTTTAGGACGTCTGTGTTGTTTTTCACAACTGTCGGAAAATGCGCAAGGAGATCGCTAAAATGCATAACATTAATACAAAGAAACTTACTCCTATTAAAGCCTTAATGCTTTTTGTGGTTTGAATTATAGTCTGAGGAAGAAAAATATTTGCTTGTTCTAGTTCAGTGAGTGGTCCATCAAAATGATAAATCTGACAGTCAGGTATCTATGGTAGTCTATAGTCCGCCTATTTATAAAATTGAAAAGGTAGCCTACCTATACTCCAATTTTGCGTGACTAATGAACCAGAACCAGTGAGGGCTACACAGAACCAGTGAGGCCTACACAGGCTATCCTGTAACTCAGGATCACTCGCTCCATTAAATGCAGGAGACTCCCAGAGATTCGCACAGACTCTTGGCTTGTCCGCAAATAACCAGTCACATAAAAGCAAGCGTGCGCCTACAGCATCCCACGGCAAGACTTCGCCAACACTACACAGTCGAATAATATAGGTTTGTTCAGAGGTGAATAATGAACATGTGAAGAACATTTTCACAAAAAACCGGGACAATATGCGTCCGGGGAAGAATTATCAGTTTTCCAGGACAGACGCACAAAAAAACGGGACAATCCCGGGAAATAGAGTACATGTGGCAACACTAAATGTAGGCTACTGTAAAAAGCGAAAGTCAAATGTAGCCTTATTTCGACAGGCTAGGCCTACAGCCAACAAAGCAGTGGTATGGCATATAAACCACTTTAACAACAAAACTTTCAACTGTAGCCATGCCAATACATAAGTACAAGAAAATGCCAAGAGGCACGATTCCAATCGAGACTCACCAGTCGTCCGTCATGAAGCAGCAATCTACCACTTGGCACTTCCCGTGTATTATTTTAGTCGGCCCCGCACCTGTCCCCTTCATGTCGCTAGAGGGCCGATTTGTGTGGTGATGGGGCAGGGAGGGGCATAGCACTTGTAGACTAGTAGTGGCAAACCATCAGAGAGAGTGCTTTAGTTTTTGAGATACCCCTACCCGAGGTAGAACTAAACCCAACCATTTATGAAATGGATTCTTAGATAAAAAATATTTTGTTGCAAAGATGGTTAAATTCATAGATATTGTCATACACCCCATTACTAAACAAAAAGAACAAAAATCATCATATCACTGCCTAATGGCCTAATAGTTGCGTATGATTAAAAAACTGCCCTCAACTCAACAATTAGATATAAAAATTAATGGTGAGCCAATTGAACAAGTTCCTGAAGTGAAGTATCTGGGATTAATCATAGATTATCAGATGAATTTTAAAAGTCATATCAAGAAAATCTGTAAAACTATCAAAGCCAACTTGGGCTGTTTTATGTTGATAAGAAATTGCCTGACCTTAGACTGTGCTTTTATTTTTATGAACTCTATGATTTTGTCACACATATCCTATGGATGAACTACATGGTCTCAAGATCACCAGTCATCTATTAAGACCATAGAGAGTTTATATAACCATACGCTAAAAGTCTTAGACAAGAAGAGAGTAAGGCATCATCACTGTCAGATCTTAATTAAATACAATATCTTAAGTTTTGCTAATTTCATTACACTGAATTTACTTAAATTGGTTTTCAAATGTTTAAATAATGCTGCTCCACCACCCCTGTGCAAATTACTGACAAGAACACAAAGTAATAGTAGAGCCACCAGAGCAGTGTCCAAAGGCAGCTGTACTATTCCTTTCCGCCGAACATCATTCGCCCAATCTGCTTTATCAGTAAACGGAGCAAAAACCTGGAATTCTTTGCCTGACACACCAAAAGGTGGCTACTTCAGGAACAACATTGTTCTCATATCTAGCTTCAATACTGTGCTGTTTTCTATACTTTTTAAATTCTGTAATTCTTTCTTTCTCCTGTTTCTTTTTTCCTTTTTTTCCCCTGTTCTTTTTTAGTATCTCCCATTTTTATATTATTGTAAATTTGTATTTGTATTTTTTATTTTTGTTTAAAAGCCCTACTAGGGACAAGCGTTGTAAATTAGCTTTAGCTAAAACGCTATGATCTATGCATCAGATGACTTTTTAAGCTTATCTATGTTTCTGTATCTGTCCCTATTTAAATAAACCATAATAATAATAATAATAATAATAATGATTTGATATTGTCTTTCTGTCCTCTTCATTCCACAGGTGATTAACAAATTTTAATGTTTGAGAGATCCTGTGGTTATCATAGTGTATAGTCTGGCCATAAGCTTTCAAACTGCCTCTGCATGCAATAGGTAGCGCTATGACTGTTGTGTTTTTGAGTGTAGCCGTTGCTCATGGCAACCATGGGAAGATTGGGGCATCAGCCTTTGGACACCTGTCAGGTGTGCCTGTGTAGTCGGAGGCGGTCCACACCGCACTCAGGTCTAGAAACCACCACCCCACCGCTACACCAAACCCACGGCGTGGGAGTCAAACGCTCTAACCAGTGATCTAAAAGCCCAGGCTTCCAACACAGCAGTAAGAAGCGCCCATTAATGAATTGGGTTGCGAGCACATGTACTGCCGCCAGCTAGCCGAGCTAGTTGGCATCCGTTAGCCTACACCTGTTCAGTGTTGCCAGACGTGCGACAATCACCGTATTTGAACGATAATTAACATATTTGAACAATAATTTTGACCTCTGTATGATGTACGATCAATAATAATAAAAAAAAGAAGCTAACGCATGATGCACAATATTTTGACCCATGAAGAAGCTAACCCATGAGGCACAGACTTTACATTTGTTCATTCATTGTGACCTGCATAGAATCTTACAATCCCTCATTGACCCTTTAGACATCAAGCAGGCTATACGCTGGCTTTCTACAAATAGATATATTATATATATATACATATATATATATATATATATATATATATTACATAAGTTACCAAGGATGTTAGAGGTTTATATGTGGGTTATGAGGGGACTAATTGGAATCTAAATCTGTGCCCATTAGCCCGAGAGAGAGAGAGAGAGAGAGACCTGCACCCTATACCACTGAATATCAGTAATCAATATAATATCAAAACAATATCACAGAAAATATTCAACTTATCATTACAATCACACTCTACATTTTCTGCATTGGTTCGGCTCATTTCTTGAAACAGAAATTACATTCTCAAAATAACATGGACCAATCACCTCGCAATAGTAAAATTGTTCACAACAGAATAGCATTTCTGATAGCTTTCATCACATAACATTGCAAATGACTTTGTCCATGTCTCAATTGTCTCAGTGCAAATACAATTAGCCTTCAGTCAGCACAGTTAGGCTCCATATTTAGCACATTTGCCAAGTGAATGGATCCTGTTCATCTCAACGGATTAGTAGACTGCTGTGTGTGTGTGTGTGTGTGTGTGTGTGTGTGTGTGTGTGTTCATCTCAACTGATTAGTAGACTGGTGTGTGTGTGTGTGTGTGTGTGTGTGTGTGTTCATCTCAACTGATTAGTAGATTCTCAGCCCAATGGTTCTTCTCTCCAAACTGTCTCAGTTGCACAGAGTGCCAAGACTGGAAATGGTCCAGTCGTCCAACTCGAGCAGTGTGTGTGTGTGTTTGTCTGTTCTGTGTGTGTGTGTGTGTGTGTGTGTGTGTGTGTGTGTGTGTGTGTGTGTGTGTGTCTGTCTGTACTGTGTGTGTGTGTGTGTAC
>JAODXP020003482.1:32500-34365 GCA_027497455.2 Sardinella longiceps
TTACCACCTAGCAATATGCAGAGGGAAGCTACAATTAGCAAGCTGTTGGCTCTGCTCATTATATTCTAGCTAACGCTAACTAGCACACATTTCCATAATGACCAAGTATTTGGCAAGTATTGTTACTGTTGTCTCTACTCATAGCTGATGCTAACTAGCACACAATAAGTAGGGTGTGAGTAGTGTTCATAGTGCTGTAACCCTAACAAACTCATAATGGGCCGTGGTATTGTTGTTGTTGACACCATTAGCTAACCTTAATTATTAGCTAACGCTAACTAGCACACATTCCCATAATGACCAGTACTCTTACAGTTGTCACTATTAGCTAACGCTAACTAGCACACATTCCCATAATGACCAGTACTGTTACAGTTACTCACTCCTGTCAGTGATGCCCAGGCCTCCTCTCATGGTTTTGGGTTTGTAACTAGGGTGTGAGTTATTATATAACTAGGCTGTGAGTAGTTCTGCTGGTAACTAGGGTGTGAGTAGTTCTGCTGGTAACTAGGGTGTGAGTAGTTCTGCTGGTAACTTGGGTGTGAGTAGTTCTGCTGGTAACTAGGCTGTGAGTAGTTCTGTTGCTGTTCTACTCACTCCTGCCAGTGATGCCCAGGCCTCCTCTCATGGTTTTGGGTTTGGCGCTGGTGAAGACGTGGCTGCAGAACTGCTTGGCCGCCTCCACAAAGTCTTCTTCCAGATCAGAGTCTGTCAGCTCCTCCATGCGACGCATCTTCTTGGTGTTGGCCGGACGCTCAAACACAAAACAGCGGCGCTCAGCGAAGAAATCTCTCAGACCCTGACGCACCTGGTTGTGTCTCATGATCTCCACAGAGTTACCTGTTCAACACAAACACCTCTATTACAATACTCTCTCTGTGTGTGTTTGTGTGTGTGAGAGAGAGAGAAAGACAGAGACAGAGAGAGAGAGAGAGAGAGAGAGAGAGAGAGAGAGAGAGAAAGAGTGAGACCTTCTTTTTCTTTGAGGGCGTTCTCCAGGTACTGGTCGGCAGTGACGGGTTTTCCGTTGATTATGAGCTCGAGGGTGAAGTCTCTGACGGTCCAGACGAAGGAGGGAAGACGCGCATCAGCGCCGTGCTCTGATCGTAGCCGCTGGACTTCACCTTGATGTGCTCCGTCAGTTCTGTCACATACCTGCAGGGGGGGCACTTCAGGAGAATAACACCTCTTTCACATGGGGAGATAGAGAGAGAGAGAGAGAGAGAGAGAGAGAGAGAGTGTGTGTGTGTGTGTGTGAAAGGATACTGCAGTTTCTCCAGGGCGTTGTTGTCTATGGTGCCCATGCTGTTGTAGACCAGAGTGCTGCTGAGTGTGTGTGTGTGTGTGTGTGTGTGTGTGTGTGTGTGTGTGTGTGTGTGTGTGTGTGTGTGAGAGAGAGAAAGGATACTGCAGTTTTTCCAGGGCGTTGTTGTCTATGGTGCCCATGCTGTTGTAGACCAGAGTGCTGCTGAGTAGAACAGCCAGACAGAAGATCCACGTGTCGTGTTTCTCATCACCCTGGGAACCAAAACATCATCACACATCAGAGACTGCACAAGTACACACACACAAACACACACACACACACACACACACACACACACACACACACACACACACACAGATACAAAAAACAAATACAAACTCACACACACAGACAAGCAAATGCAATCACACACACACACACACACACTGACCTTCTCAACGTCTCCCAGTCCTTCTGTGTCCAAGAGCACCAGAGTGTGATCTATAGAAGAGTCATATCAAGTGATTTTATTGAAGATTAAAATATGTAATCATATTTCATTTACTTTGCTGTCAATAAGTTACAAAGTTTACTTTGCCAAATCACTAATCTTATCTAT
>JAODXP020003483.1:0-33244 GCA_027497455.2 Sardinella longiceps
AGTACCTACATCCTTCTTCCACGCAGCCATGATAATGTAATTGATGCAGTATGTGGTCTGGCACTGTCCTGTTGGGAAATACGATGTCTTACCTGAAAAAGGCAACGTCTGGATGGGAACATGTTGTTCTAGAACTTGGAGATACCTTTCAGCATGGATGTACCTTTTCAGATGTGTAAGCCGCACGCACTCATGCAACCCCATACCATCAGAGATGCAGCTTTCTGAACTGAGCGCTAACAACAAGCAATGAAAACTTGGGTTGTCCTTGTCCTCTTTAGTCCGGATGGTATGGCATCCCAGTTTTACAAAAAGAACTTTGAATTTTGATTTGTCTGACCACAGAACAGTTTGCCACTTTGCTACAGTCCTGTTTAAATGAGCCTTGGTCCAGAGAAAATGGCTGCACTTCTGGATCATGTTGCCCTTTTGACCTATAGAGTTTTAGCTGGCAAGGAGGAATGGCATGGTGGATTGTGTTCACCGACAATATTTTCTGGAAGTATTACTGAGCCCAATTTGTGATTTCCATTACAGTAGCATTCCTGTATGTGATGCAGTGCCGTCTAAGGACCAAATGATCATCACAGGCATTTTCCAGCCCTGACCCTTACACACAGAGATTGTTCCAGATTCTCTGAATCTTTGGATAATGAAATGCGCTGTAGATGATAACTTTTTTTCTCTAAGAAACTCCTTTCTGATCTTGCACCACTACTTTTTGCCGCAGCATTTGGGGAACTGGTGATCTTTTGCCCATCATGACTTCTGAGAGTCACTGCCACTCTGAGAGGCTCCTTTCATACCCAATCATACTGCCAATTGACCAAATAAAATGAATTGCAAATTGGTCCTCTAGCGGTCCTTTTTTGTATGTTTTATTTTTCTGGCCTCTTATTGCTACCTGTCCCAACTATTTTGGAGTGTTTAGCTCTCATGAAATCCAAAATGAGCCAGTATTTAGCATAACATTTCATCTCACTTTCAACATTTAAATTCATGAGATTTGCAAATTATTGGATTCCCTTTTTATTCACAATTTGTACAGTGTCCCAACTATTTTGGAATCCGGTTTGTAGACAAGGGCTGTAAGAAAAAGCGTACATGGTTGGTTGTTTGTTGAATTAGCTGAGTGTGCTGGATAGGGTCTGGGGCATCAAGATTGAGCATCCAAGAGTAACAGGGGCAAGGAATAACTCCCTTACCTAAGGAAAGCTGATCCACGGCTCAGGGGGGTTCCGTATCATAAGTCCGACATCCCATTAGTCCGACATCCCATTAGTCCGAAAATGAGCCATTGAGGAGAGATCCCATTAGTCAGACATACCATTAGTCCGAAAAAAAGAAGCCCATTGTTCCGACATCCCATTAGTCCGACGATACACATGTAGAGATGCATGGATGGCTTGTAAGGAGGCTAGTAATTAATGACCAAAATATTGATGCTACTTGTCAGTGTTGAGCTGTTCTCTCTCCTCTGTGTGAGTGAATGCGTGTGGGCATATTGTGTGTGTCTCCTCCTCATTTTGAATGCTAATGGGTTTTGTAGTAGGAACGTTTTTAGACTGAAACAGTTTGAAGTCCATTTGCACAATAAAACCCACATCCACGGCTGATAGATAATTGTAGCAATTTAGGGAATGCGAACCTGCACCCGCACCGCACCCCCTACCCCACGTCTCTGCTGATGATTTTATTTAATTAACCATTGAATAAATCCAGACTGTGGTCTATTTCCTAAAAACTCCGTCTGTCATTGTTTTTGTTAGACTGACGTGACACTCTGTGTTTAAAACTCTTAATTGGTAATTAAACAAAATCGATCACACAGAGTTTGTCCTGGAAGAAAAGGGTCCTATGTTCCCCGCCTTGTATATGACCACGGAAATTGCATGGCATATGCTTGCGAGTGCACATTTCGTAGGTAGCCTATCCAACCTGCGGAGTCTCGCACCACCTCTATGTTGTCTGCATTATGCAGAAAGCCGATGTGGATAGCCTGCTTGAGATTGGACAGTTGAATGAATAGGCTATTATATTTTATTTATTTGTTCTGTAATGTTCTAACCAACCATACTATAGTGGTCCGCAAGTAAGCTATAGAGGTAAAGTTTATGTCCAATTACGCGCAACTCCAAGGCCAATCTGGAGACGTGTGGTGACTTGTCCTTTTCGTTTGGTAACCAATCTATAGCCTAGGCTACCGCGATCAGACATGATATCCATATACTTTGATTTTGGAGAAATCAGTGCATTCAACTTTTGGGACATGGTTGTTTGGTTTTGTGCTGATTTAGGCTATACTCTTAAAAGCGGCTGCTTTCTGCAGCGGTCACCCGACGTTTCCTTATCCTTACAACTTCTCCAAGTTTAGGCTACTTGTTGTTTCCAGTAGATTTTTTCGTTAAGATATTAACCTTGTTTGATTTATAATGTGGTGAATTAGTGCCGGATAGACCGCTGGTATTTTGTAATTGTGTTATTCACTGTTTAAACCAGCGCACTTCTGCAGCAGCCTTTTTTTCAGCAGTGAAGACATTAAGGACTGTCAATGCTTTAATCCCTGTGTGTGTGCTTTTGCTGTGTGTCAGGCCCGAATCACACACAAACTGCGCGTTCGCGGTGCGGTCCGTAACGGCTGTGATCCACCAGCAAGGGAAGCGAACTCCTTCACTTCGCATTACACCGCACCGCTCATGTTCGCAAATCTGTTTGTCGTGGGTGTGTTTCAAAACACAGTTGCTGTTGAGTGGTTGAATTAAGATAGCCCTCCCAATCGCGTATCTGTCATTGGATACTCGCATGCGAAAATCGCTCTCATTTGCATATAGTTTAACTTAAAGTTAAAGTATTGCTGAACTTTTTCCGCGTCCACCTAGCCGCATCGCTTAACCAGAATGCTTTGCAGACGCGACGGTCGCTTCTCATTGAAATGAATAGAGGTACCGCGGTGCGAAATTCGCTTAGCTTGCTGGTGGATCGCGGGCGTAACGCCACTCAATTAATTATTTCAATTAATTCAACCACTCAACAGCAACTGTGTTTTGAAACACACCCAAGACAAACAGATTTGCGAACATGAGCGGTGCGGTGTAATGCGAAGTGAAGGAGTTCGCTTCCCTTGCTAGTGGATCACAGCCGTTGGACATTCACACAAGAAATTGTTTCTGCGGTGTTCTGCGCGAAGCGGCTGCCCGAGCTCTGCATTCAAAATCTATAGACACCGCGCAAGTCCCGCTTACCGCGCTGAAAACGCTTGGAAAAATAGAACTTGTTTCTATTTCAAAAAAGCAGCGCGGGAGCTGCGCGGTTCACCGCTCAGAAACCGGGCAGGAGCCGCGCAGAACACGCGTGCAGTCTGAATGACCTAACCTGTTAACATGTATTCTAAATGAAATCGCCCCAAAACCGCGCCCGCGCCGCTCACGCACAGGCTTGTGTGTGAATCGGCCGTGACAGACTCTTCAGTCAAGTTGACTACAAACATACAATTGTCATTACGCTGATTGCCACTGTCTTCTCAAGCAGCTACTGTTACATACAAGACTTAAGTATCTCAATTAAATCATTTAAATCAATTAAACGTGACTATATCGCACTGGGCTCCGCACTGCGCCTCTGTGCAAAGAACTTCAGTTCGCGGCACCCCCTCTCCTTCCCTCAACACTAACAAAGTGTGGGCATGGAGCAGCAACAACCTGCGCCTTTAAGATTATAATGACCTATAGCGCTGCAGCGCGAGCCCAGGCTCGCCTGACCAAATAGAAGTAACGTTCAAACTTTTCGAGTGCGATGTAGCTCAAATGGACAGATATGTGGGCTATTATGCGCACCAGGCGGACACTCAGTAAAGCATAAACATAAAAGAAAAGAAAACGAAAATGAAACAAACACAGCCAAGCAAAACAGTGACTAATGACGCTACTGGCACCGTGATTCCTGTTCCGCAGCGTAAACGCTACGCAGTGCAGCTAGGGATTCCCAAGACACAGCTACCGTTCCCCCAGCAATACAAAGTGTATCTGGCAATGGCACTGAAAGCAAACAATAGCAACCAGCCCCCGTCTGGATCCTCCCAGTCTCACGCTACATCTGCGTACAGGTTTCCACCAGGTAAACGGCTCGCTTTACTGTTGACACGGGCTTAACTTGAGAGAACTATAATAAAGTTTGTCAGTAAATACGATGTGTGATGTGTGTAATGCAGCGAGTACTCCAACACCGGTGTTGCCCCTTTGTTGCTGGCGAACACTAACGAGACCAAACGATACTTGGGTGTACGGCACGAGACTTTATGCCGTGACTCCCGGTTATTATCAAAGTAAAAGCCCCCACCTTTTCCATCCTAAACAGCTGCCGGCTACATCCATCCCCCCTTTAAATAAGTCACCGTCCCGGTGACGAACAAGTAAAGGGTTGCTCCATTCTAAGATGACACTGTACAAAGTGAAAGTCCCCCCCTGTTCCCCAACTAACCAGCTCCAGGCTACATCCACCCCCCCTTTAGATAAATCACCGTCCCGGTGATGTGCAATTAAAGGGTTGCCATGGTCTAAAGTGACACTGTACAGAATTGGTGGCTACCGGATGAGCTGCAGCCCCTACTGGCCCCGGTGGTTGGACCACTGGGCGGGGGAGATGGTGGGGGTTTGTGTGGACCCCCGCATTCGTTCGTATTGACCGACGAAGGCTTGTGGGTGGTGACTGGGTGGGTGAGGATCCTGGAGTTGGTGGGTCCACCACCTGCTGTATGCTCCTCTGTCCTTCATCGCTCTCACTGATGTCCGACGGAGTTGCTGGTGGACTTCTGTCCAGATGGTGGTCGTTCCACGGAACGGCACGGTCTGTGCCAGGGGAAATGTTCGTCGGGGTGGGACGTCCAGGCTCTGGTGCCTCCCCCCCTCCATTCCACTGTGGTGACTGGGTTCTCTGCCCTCGAGGTGAGGATCCTGGAGTTGGTGGGTCCACCACCTTCTGTATGCTCCTCTGTCCTTCATCACTCTCACTGATGTCCGACGGAGTTGCTGATGGGCTTCTGTCCAGATGGTGGTGGTTCCAACGAGCGGCGTGGTCTGTGCCGGGGGAATGGTTGTCAGGGTGGGACGTTCAGGCTCTGGGGCCTTTTCCGCCCGTCCACTCCACTGCATCACCCATTGATCTTCATCTTCCTGGTCACCGTGGCCCTGCTGCGCCAGATGTTCACCTCTTCGGGAGGGATGATGTTTCACCGAGGAAGTAGGGCTTTCCAAGGAGGTCTCTGCAATTGGCCCCGGAACCACTCTCAATTCCATCCGGTGGATGTTCTTTGCTGTGCCTTGACCATCCAATGGGGTGATTGTGTATACCCGGCCAGCGTCATCCAGGCATTTTACCACCTGATACTTTGTACTATCCCAGACGTCTTGGATCTTGTTCCTTCCAGGGACATGTCGTTTCCTGTAGACAATGGTGCCCATTTGGAGTACAGGGGCTGGCTCTGCTTGCTGCTGTTGAGCGCGTTGGGTTGCTGCAGCTTTAAGCTGCCGCTCAGCGCTGGCAAAAGCAAACTGGAGGAATTCTTGTTGGTCTTGTACCCAATCGCAGACTACCCCATCTCCGAAGCCTTCATCTGCGGTCCCTAAAAGGGCGTCTATGGGTAGTCGGGGCTTGCGTCCGAACATGAGTTCGTAGGGGGAGTGGCCTGTTGATTGGTGCACTGTTGTATTGTAGGCAAACAATAGCTGGGGGAGATGTTGTGGCCATCTTCGCTTCTTATCGGCTGGCAGGGTGCGTAACAGGTCATGCATGGTGCGGTTAAATCTTTCGCACTGCCCATTGCCTTCTGCGCGGTACGGAGTGGTTCGAGACTTTTCCACTCCATACACCCTACACAATGCCTTCAGCAGGTCCCCTTCAAAACTGCGGCCTTGGTCGGAATGCAGGCGTTGAGGGATCCCATAGACGTAGAACCATTTCTCCATCAGGACACGCACCACTGTACTCGCAGTCTGGTCGGGAGTTGGAAATGCTTGGGTGAACTTCGAGAAAACATCTGTGACCACAAGGACATTCTCACGCCCATCTGTCGCTCGGTCTAGGACAGTGAAGTCCATGGCAACGATTTCCAGTGGTCTGGAAGCCAACAGGGAGCCCGGGAAAGTCCTCACCTTCGGATGAACGGCTTTTGCAGCCACACAACGGGAACACTGGTGGCACCATTGCTCAATTTCCCTCCTCATCTGCGGCCAGTAGCACCGTTGTCGGACGAGGTGGGTTGTCCGCTCGCACCCCTGGTGCCCATGATTGTCATGGAGGGCCGTCAGCACTTCGGCCTTCAATACTTCCGGAAGCAGAAGTTGTAGCAGCTCCCTCCTTTCTCCAGGCACATGGGTGCGCCGATACAAGACTCCGTCCCGGTCTCTGATGGTTTTCCACTGCTTGAGTAGTTCCAAGACCGGCTTTGACTCAGCAGCTCGTTCTTCTGCTGAAGCAGGTCGGCCTCTCTTCCAGTACACCAAGAAGGCGCGAAGTACAGGATCTGCTGCTTGCAATTCCAAAAGGTCCACTGATTGGCGCACTGGGAAAGCATCAATCACAGAGACCATGCCTGAGTGTGGAGGGACCCCTGATGGTTCGCCCTGGAGTAGGGGAACGGTGACTCCTGGCGCCACCTCTTCGATTGTAACAGGGGCCGACTGACCTCCCAACCGCGACAATGAATCTGCATTCTGATTGGAACTTCCTGGCCGATATTTGATCTCGAAGTCGAATAGAGCAAGCTGGGAGGCCCAGCGTTGCTCTACAGCACCCAGTTTAGCGGTGCGCAAGTAGCTCAGGGGATTGTTATCTGTATAAACTGTAAACTTGGTGCCCAGCAAGTATTCCCTAAACTTTTCGGAGACTGCCCATTTTAGTCCAAGGAGCTCGAGCTTCATTGAGCTATAATTTGACATGTTGCGTTCGGTTGCATGTAACCCCCTACTAGCATAGGCTACTGGTCTCTTCTTTCCCTCAATCTCTTGAGAGAGCACGGCACCAAGTCCAGAGTGACTTGCGTCCACCTCCAAGATGAACGGTTTGGTAAAGTCGGCGTATGCTAGCACCGGAGCACTGACTAACTTCTCCTTCAGTGAACAGAATGCCATTTCACAGGCCTGGTCCCACTTCCCTTCCAGAGCACCGGTGGTCGGCTTCTTCTTGCCATCTTGAAGGATAGCTACCAATCGGTGTAGTGGAGCGGCGTATTTGGCAAATTGCTCTACGAACCTCCGATAATAGGAAGCAAAGCCTAAGAAGGAACGGAGTTCTTTCACGGTTCTCGGCCGCTTCCATTCCGAGACGGCCCGGATTTTCTCTGGGTCAGTCGCGACTCCAAGAGGGGAGATCACATGGCCCAAGTAGCGAACCTCTGCCTGAAAGAAGTGGCATTTTTCTAGCTTCAGCTTTAAGTTGTGTGTTTGCAACCTTCCCAGAACCATTTCTAGGCGTTGTAAGTGTGTTTCAAAAGAAGAAGAAAAGATCACGATGTCATCTAAATACAGTAGAAGGGAATGGTACCGTTCATCTCCGAAGATCCGCTCCATTAGACGTTGAAATGTACTGGGCGAGTTGCAAAGTCCGAAAGGCATGCGGTTGAATTCAAATAGCCCGAACGGTGTGCAGAATGCAGTCTTCTGTTTGTCTTTTTCAGCCATCGGGATTTGGTTGTAACCGCTGGTTAAATCAAGGGTCGAGAACAACCTAGAGCCTGCCAGTGCATCCAAGGATTCTTCTATCCGTGGTAAAGGATACGCATCCTTCCTGGTCTTCGCATTTAACTGGCGGTAATCTACACATAGTCGAATGGATCCATCCTTCTTCTGTACCACTACTATTGGGGCAGAGTAGGGGCTACAGCTCACCCGGACAATATCTCTGTCCAGCAAGTCTTGGATATGGGCCTTAACCTGCTCATACTGGGATGGTGGGAGTCTGCGATAACGTTGGCGTACTGGTGCTTCGTCTAACAAAGGGATCTCATGTTCTATTAGACTAGTGCGCCCAACGTCACCCTCCCCCTGACTAAACACGGTGCTATACCGTTGAAGCAACGTTCTACCATCTTGTTGTTGAACAGGGGATAACGCAGGCCAGGACAAGCCAGAAAGGTCAAGGGTGTTCTGAGCTACACTCTGAGACTGGACCACAGCAACATAACCATTGCTATCATTTTCCTCAAATGTCAGAACCTGGTGATTGATTTGCTTTGTAACGTAAAACAGTTTACCTAATACTGTATGAGGTGGAAGCCACCCATCTCTGCTTTCCACGTTGACTATGGGAACGGAGGTTTGTCCCTGGTCAAAGGACAGAAACGCTTTAGACATTAGAATGCCAGGGGGGAGGTCTGTGTCTGTTGGCTCGAACAGGACTGAATGAATTGAGGGCCCTACATGTTGGTTACCTCTGGCCGGAACCAGCTTTACAGAGCCTGCCGGAATACAGACAGAAGCACGTCCTGCCACTTTAATACCCCCTAAACACCCTGTAGGTGGTAAACAATCAAGCTGATGGCATTCGGTAAATGCCCGATTCCAAGCCTCCCCTGCCGCCTGGACAGAGGGGGCTTGGAATAAAGAAGACCCATGCTGTTGGAACAGTTCGTTGTAACACTGGCTGATTATGTTCATGCCCACCAACCCCGGGATTTTAGACTTTTGTTCTCTAGTGTAGGAGTCACTCGAATCTTGGACAACAAGAATCCCCATCTTTGGTAGTTTCCTACCCAACATATGAATGTCTACTTCTAGGTAACCTAAGTACGGGATTTTTAGCCCGTTGGCCGCTCTGAGTTGGAGCCAGCGACACTGTTGTAGCTGCCCTGAAAGAGACTGGAAATGTTTGTGAAAGAAGTCTGCTGTAAGTGTTGTAACCATCAAGCCGGTATCCAATAAACATGGTACCGTAACCCCTTGCATTACCACTTCTACCACTGGGCACTGTCCCATTAGCCTAGACATAGAGTTGGATGTTGCAGTTGAGCCGATGTTACCCGTTTCTGGTGTGTGGCTCGCTACACCAGTGGGAACTAGTTTCCCTGCATCTCTGCAGTGTTTGCCATCAAGCCCCCCTCTGTCCTACTAACAGCACCACCCGACCCCTCCCGAGTCGACAGAACCTTGCAATATGCCCCGCTTGGTTGCAACGAATACAGATAGGTTTTCCTGTGGGATCATAACGGTAAGCTTTGGCTGGTCTACTTGTGGTTACTGTAGTAGTCTGTGGCTGTGTATTAGTCAAAGCAAAGTGTTTCAATAAAAGGTCCAATTGAGCTTGTTGTTTACTAAGACTCTCTTTTAACTCTAGCAATTCATTAGAAGACTTGGCGACTACAGTTTGGCTTTCTATGTTACACTCACCCACCACCTCAATTTGTGTATCACAGGAATATGCGCGGGTTCTTGGGTTGCCAACATGTTCGCCCTCCTCCACCCATCGGATGGCTTCGCTACGGATAGTCAGAAAGGAAACATCAGGGTTAAGACGTAGTGAGCGTTTCAATTCTCTACAAAGCATACCATCTCTGACATGTTCAATAAATTGGTCACGGACCAGGTGATCAGTGTTAGGGATAGTTGTAGGGCTTCTACGCTTAATGGCCTCCATTAGAGATAACAAAGCATGTGAAAATTCTCGCAATGATTCCCCTTCTAACTGTCTGCGTTGAAAAAATTGTTTCTGTAAGCTAATGTATGACTGCGAGCAACCATAGATTTCAACTAAAACATCCAACATTCGTTTATGGTCTTTTCTATCAGCAGCAGGCCGAAATTTTATTTCAGTTTTTGCTTCACCATCTAGATGGTCATACACAAACAGCGCCTTCTCGGCAGGGGACATGTGACGGCTTTCCAAAGACCTGCGCATTTCCTCTACCCAATCTTCCACAATTAACCCATCTGAAGATTTGCCAGAAAACTTTGGGCATTTCCTCTCCCTTGGCACAAACACATAACGCTCAGACATGGAACCACGGGCGTCTGTAGTGTTACTCACACTGGGCTGTTGAGTTGGGTCAACAACAGCTTGTGGGGCAGAATTATTAGTGGCCTCGGAAGCTTTTAACCTGTCATTATCAGCCTGTAACTGTTGTAATCGCTCTGTTAATATTCTAACTTGTTCCTCCATACTAACAGGTTCAGACATGGCTAACAATTGTCAATACAAGAGTCAGGGAGGAGAAAAAAAAGAAAAGAGAAAAAAATTCTTCTTGGCCCGCCGACTTCGGAGTCAACCTTGTGTCTTCGTATAGTTGGTCAATCTTCAGTCAATAGCCACTGTTTTGCTTAATAAATAAAAAAAAATCAAACAAACAAAAACTGAGTGCCACCAATATGCTATGGCCCTAAGCCAACCGTAGGTGCCTGTATTTCTATATCAGCACTAGAAAATTACCGACTACGCCATTTGTGACCTCTAGCTAGTGTAATGCATAACTCCTAATTTATCAAAAACAGGGAGTAAGGCACACAGGGAACCAATAGTGCGGATATAGTACAAATATTTATTTTCTTTCGATATGACTTAAAAGGAGCCAATCCCTACAACGAGATGGCGGAATATTCACAGTTTTAATAATTTAATAGTAAAAGGACATTTATGAGTAGATGAGTTACAGTACAGACCATATGAAAAAGATGTGCAAATATGCTATAGTAACAGGGCGCCCACAATTTGGCTTAATGTACACACAAAGGCTGTAAGCCACTAGCCAGGCCACCAGGGAAGCTGCCTCACTGAGACCAAAAACAAATCAAAGCAAATAAAAGAATGTGAAACAAAAGCACACCCACACACACACGCACACGTTTAGGAGGCAATTGATTCAATAGGTGTGTAGAATATCACACTAAACAATAAACACTGCAAACAAGAGTGAGGAAGCTCCCTAGTGACTGGTATGTTGTTCACAGGGCCTTAATATAACGTATAGCTCAAGAGAGGGGCCTATTGACCTAGCGTATAGGGGCTTGCCCAGACTAATACACAAAGATTATAATGACCTATAGCGCTGCAGCGCGAGCCCAGGCTCGCCTGACCAAATAGAAGTAACGTTCAAACTTTTAGAGTGCGATGTAGCTCAAATGGACAGATATGTGGGCTATTATGCGCACCAGGCGGACACTCAGTAAAGCATAAACATAAAAGAAAAGAAAACGAAAATGAAACAAACACAGCCAAGCAAAACAGTGACTAATGACGCTACTGGCACCGTGATTCCTGTTCCGCAGCGTAAACGCTACGCAGTGCAGCTAGGGATTCCCAAGACACAGCTACCGTTCCCCCAGCAATACAACGTGTATCTGGCAATGGCACTGAAAGCAAACAATAGCAACCAGCCCCCGTCTGGATCCTCCCAGTCTCACGCTACATCTGCGTACAGGTTTCCACCAGGTAAACGGCTCGCTTTACTGTTGACACGGGCTTAACTTGAGAGAACTATAATAAAGTTTGTCAGTAAGTACGATGTGTGATGTGTGTAATGCAGCGAGTACTCCAACACCGGTGTTGCCCCTTTGTTGCTGGCGAACACTAACGAGACCAAACGATACTTGGGTGTACGGCACGAGACTTTATGCCGTGACTCCCGGTTATTATCAAAGTAAAAGCCCCCACCTTTTCCATCCTAAACAGCTGCCGGCTGGACTGGCAATATGGCACACAGGGCAAATGCCCGGTGGGCCGACACACTATTTGGGCCGACGGCCCTGACATTCTCACTGTAACTGTAATCATAGGCTTATTTTCTAATGGTCTGACCAGTATGGTGGGCTGGTCTTATTCGAAATGCCTGGGGCGTTTTTTTGTCCCATCCGCCCCTGATATATAGGACCTGGGGAACAGGGATGACCCCGTACTCAGTGCTGCGGCAACGAGTGTTTGGATACGTTTACTGAGTTTGAAACTATAAACAATGTAGACTACTGAGAAAAAGTATTTTCACGAGAAAACGTATTTTCCTTCGCGGACTGCTGAGTGGACTCATTCACATGATTTGGTGAGATGTATTGTTTTTCTGTGTTTTCATATTGCTTGACCTAGCAGCAGGAGCGGTTTCTGGCATGGGCGATATGGGCGGTCGCCCAGGGCGCCATCGTCGGGAGGGCGGCATCAGGGGCACTCCGAAGTTTTTTTAAATTATTATTGCGCACGCGAGCGCCGAAAATTACAATCGCGGGTGATCCGGTTTTGCTTCATTGTCTTTTGGAAGCTTTGCTACTGGTATATCTCCGCCTAAAATAGAAGTATTTGGTATCAAATTAAAGCAGACATCCAGGCGCATGCATTGGTGCCATTTGTAATGTACTTACTTGAGAATAAGAGCATTCAATTTCAGTGTAAAGATCGCCCCCCATTTTTAAATATCTATCTGGTGTTATAAACTTGGCTGCTGGAGTTCCATCTAATAACTAAGAGCTCAAAAAATAAACCTAAACCAAAACAATCACTACACATTATGATATAGACCTATAATTTGAACAGAAGAGTTTTCTATCACCCATTTGCAGAAAATGAACACCCCAAATCCCTTAAGGTTTGCCTGCTTTCAGACCTCAGTGCTGAAGTCTCACACTCAGGGGGTCAGGATTTGGCCGGTTAGCTTTGCCAATTAGCATTGCACTTCCTCATCGCCATTTTCCAGAAATGACATCATATCCGACTCCATTTGACATATGCTTATTGGTTAATGCTACACTTTCAGATCATGTGAACGAGCTCCCCGTGCACAAACTTTTATGGGCGCGCCTAGACTTGCCATCAGTAGCTCATCTCCATTAGTAACATGGGCCCTCATTGGCCCAAATGAAATGGAGTCGGATGTGAGCTCCATGAAACGCCATCTTGACAGCTGAAAATTTGGTTCAATTTTGAATGAATTCACTAGCCTAGCATTCCACATTGGAATGAATGGGAGGCGGGACTTAGTATGTTTCTCCAGGTTTATTAATACCTCCATGTCTCACACACAAGAAAGGGGAGGGGTTTGGGGCTCAGATCTTCTCCTTTGCTGTAGAAGCTAGACATGCATATAGTAGAGTAACTAATAGCTACCATAAGTAGCATAAGAGTTTTGCAAAAAATAGAAAAAAATGGAAATTAGCAGCCATGATAATACGATGAAATACGATGAGGTGTGCTGCGTCATTATTATTATTATTAATTACAATAATTATAATAATATTAATTATCATTATTATTATGTTGTTTTTTTTTTTGGGGGGGGGGGGGGGCGCAGATAAGGTGTTCGCCCAGGGCACCAAAGAGGGTAGCAGAGAGACAGCAATCGCATTTTTCCTTTTTTCTGTGGATTATATTTTTGGTTTGCTATATCGCAAACAAAGTTTTGTCGGCAGCGGCCCCCTCGCTTTCCTGGATTGGATTATTGACTCTTGTGCGTGGTCCTGGCAATATACAGGACATCTTTCGTTTAGTTTGGACTTTTAGGTTTATTTTCAGGACTGAATGAAAGGGGGAATTGCAATGCCTGGGATTGTTTGGGACATTTAATTGTGTGTGAATATAAATCGCCGCTGTGCACGACCTGGTTTATTGTTTCATGTGTCCTCCTTTACTGTTAAACCGAAGAAAGGGACATCGTTTCATAGCCTATAATTAAGAGATTTTTTTGTAGCCTACCTTGTACTTTATTCTCAGAATTATCGGTTTATTGCATTAATATTTAGTCATTCAAAAGAACCCCTTGATTGTTACAACAGGCCAGCACATTTCCACCTGTTTTTAGACACACAATGCTGCAAAAAAGACGTCTCCTCTGTTCCACGAATTTTGCGTCTTTCATTACAAGTCATCCATCCATCTCTACTGTGTATGGTCGGACTAATGGGACTTCGGACCAATGGCCCTGTTTTTTTTGGGACTAATGGTATGTCTGACTAATGGGATCTCTATTCAATGGTTCATTTTCGGACTAATGGGATGTCGGACCAATGGGATGTTGGCCCGTCCCCCTTAAATGCACAGGGCCAGACTTTAATTTTTCCTTTGGGCAATATATAAATGGGAACCATTCGTGGTGCTTTTTATTCTTTTATTTTAGCGCAAAGCGGTTTCACAGTGCCTATATAAGTTCAACTAATTGACTGGACATAATAGCAAAATGTTATCTTTGGATGTATTTGCTGACTCATATTTTTGTTAACAAACCACCATACTAGTGGTCGCAAGTAGAGGTTTATGTCCAATAACGCACTATCCAAAGCAAATGCTGGAGACGTCTTTTGCAAAATCTCTCATATAGGCTACTTGACTTTTGCTTTTCATTAGGTAGCCAATCTATAGCCTAGACTACCACGACCAGACGAATATCCATAAACTTCGATTTGGGGGATAATAGTTGTATTAAACTTTTGGGACTTTGTGTTTGTTTTTGTGTTGATTTACTCTGTTTAAAAGCGGCTGCTTTCTCCTGCGTGGAGGCCATCCAACGTTTGTTTATCCCTAGCTTAGGCTACAACTTCTCCAAGTTTACTTGTTGTTTCCAGTATATTTTATTCGTTAAGTTATTAACGAAACAGACCATAGACCGATGGTATTTTGTAATTCATGTGTTATTCACTGCTTAAACCAGCGCACTTTACTGCAGCAGTCTTTTATAGCGGCCGGTTTGTGTGGAGCCTATTTTTTTTTTTGCTCCCTATAGTAGCCTACTATGGGTGATTTTTTTTACATTATGAAAATAGCCTACACCAAAGGTCACCGAGAAGAGAGAGAGAGAGAGAAAAAAAAAACTTTTCCATTTTACTGCGTTATGAGTCAATTTTCAACTCCTTGTGTTGCTCTCACACATGCATGAAACCGGCACTAAAGACAATGAAGGACTGTTAACGTTTAAGAACTATAACAATGCACTTTAATATAGCTATATGAGACGTTTTAATTTTTTAACTTTATTTTGTATCCATTTGAATAGGCCCTATGCAAGAAATTCAGAGGTTTTTTGGCTCTCAATAATGATGACCAATGATATCATGACCATGATAAGGCAAGGCTCCCTCATGTCGGAATGGCGGTATTTTGAAAAATGGCAAACATGCGCCACTCCGACTAAGAAAAAAAAATGTCTGAGTGCAGGGACGTTTGCTATAACTGAAAATACCGCCACTCCGACAATTAGACGTCAATGTCGGAGTGGCGGTATGTCGGAATGGCGGCATGTAACCATCAGTAAGGTCTGAGGTTTGAGAATATAGTGGTTGCTATAATCATAATTTGAAATTTAAGGTGAAATTTAAAGGTAAAATTAATAGATAGGCCCTAAATCAATAAAATGTGTGGTCCGTCTGTTTTTGAGGGGTCTATTCATATGCTGTTCTTTTTTTAAAAGTTGGAAACTATGCTAGAAGTCATCAGTAGGGTCTGAAGTTACAGACTTCAATGGTTGCCAAAGTCATATTTGTGATTTGAGGTCAGATTTTAAAATAAATGAAAAAAAGAAGCGGGTATCTTTGTCGACCAGTCAATGGCAGCTAGAGTGCTTAAATAGACTATTGATTGTTAAGTCTTGTTGAAAGTTGCCAACCATGCTGTAAGTTATTATCAGCATGGACTAAGGTTTCAAACTCACCCTGTTGCCCACACGGAACTTGACCTTTAATGTCAAATTTGAAGGTCAAAAGGTAAAAAAAAACCTTACCTCACTCACGTCAGATGATGTGCTGCCTAACTTTAAGGCACTTCCGCACAACGATCTGATGTTGAAGTCCATCAGAGAGATTTCAAGCCCAATATTCTCTAACCGAACCAATCAGGACTCCGTTTCCCGACGGATGCTAGCTAACCACCGTTGTCCGACGCAGTTACTAACGATAAAGATGGCAAACAACGACCAATTCCCAACGCGCTTGAAGTTCTGTCGTAACATGTTAGTCCTGACGACATTGGTTACAACTTACATTGTTCCAACTACATCGTTCCCAGATGTTTCGGCAGCGTTCGGGGAGAATTCGGAAGCACTCGTTGCAAAAAGCATGTCAACATAGCATGGCTAAAGTTGTAGCATCACTAAGCTCATAAAATCGCTAGTGTTGATAAATAAACTACACAATGATAAACTTAGTGGTAGTGGTAGATAATATTTCCCGACATGAGTGTTTCAATTTGTATGGGCTATTTGATGATAACCACGTTATTTAATGAGTCTCCATACAAAACAAAAAAAAAGTTAAAAACGTACTTCTTTTGGTAGTCAAGTACGAGTTGTGCCTCGCTCCAATTATCAGGAATGGTGGAGATGAGGGTTAAGGCCAAGCACACCTGTGACAGCTGATTGGTATTTTGTCAAATCTCCGGTTCGAATCCAGGCGGGAACGAAGTTGTCTTTTTTTATATATATATTTGACATGCTGTAGCCTACTCGTGATGGTTGGTGAGGTGTTGTAAGTTATCTTTGTTTGTTCTTTGAAACTTCTATGGATAACTGGAGCATTTGTGTTTCAAACAGCATCTTACCACATGGTGAAGTTGAAGTGGGAATTAGTTAATCCTGTAGGTGGGGGTAATGCATCAAATGATGCTCAATTTGACAGTTTTAAGACCCAAACAGACGAGGAAGAGGCTTAACGACAGCTATACACCTGTCGCTGCAACTACAGTCCCACATCCGATGGTAAGGTCATCCGACGCCGTTGGGGAACGATTCTAAACACTAACGACAGTGAAACTACTGTGGTTGTAACGACTAAGTTCCAGCGACTGTAGTTGTAAAGACTGTAGTCTTAGCGACAGCTTTGGGTAACACAAATGCCGGACAACCGTCGTTCCAACCACGGAAGTTGCTACGTTAGTTTGCAACGACGCTGTTGGGAAACGGAGTCCAGGGCTGCTGGCTGCTGTAAACATAGATATTATATATAGAATCACTTATATGATATCTATGGCTGTAGAGGGTGTGACGTAGCGAAGAAGCAACCGTTTTGAATCCAACCAATCTAACAAACGTAACCTGCGCAGGGGGTCAGGATTTGGCTGATTAGCTTTGCCAATTAGCATTGCACTTCCTCGTCGCCATTTTCCAGAAATGACATCATATCCGACTCCATTTGACATATGCTGTTTTTTATTTTGTGATGTGCTTTCATAAAATACAAATTGTTTGCAATAAATATTGGAGAATTAGTACCTGGGGCATGGGAATGTCAAATATATTAGAACAATCTATTTTTTTTCAAATTGAAATAATCACAGAAGAGATGGCAAATGTTTTGGATAGTGGAAAGTATTGCACCAAACGTCTTAACGTAACTAATGTTAGCAACAGTGCCATCAGCTGAGCTCTTCAGAATGGATTCCGTTTTGCTGTATTTTTTTATTGATAATCACTGCATTGCATAGTAAGTGGCTTAACTGAAGTGAATACCAATATTTGAAATGATTGCCACAGCGGGGAGAAGATGGGGGTCGCGGAGGTGTCACTGTTTTCAGAAGGGAGGCCCACATTGATGGAGTTTGGGAACCCATGATGTGGAGAAACAGCCAAATACATTTCAAAAGAGCCCCAATAATATAAAATGACATCTAACACATATATTTTCACTGTTCTGATAAAAAATTAATGCCTGTCTGTGGTTTTATATAGGGTTTGTCAATGATATTGAACAATGTAGCTCGCAATCTCTTGCAAAAAAGAACTGTCTGGTTCATTTTATGAACAAACTATTTACTATGAACAATAATGAACTATGAACCAAATAGTTCATTTTGAAATGTGTGAACTGAACTTTGAACTAGTTCCTGTTATGGCAAGCCGAATGAGCATTTATTCAGATATCTTGATCTCGGGCATAATTTTCATGCACATGTAAACGATTTCTTTCCACTAGTTAACTAATGAACCATTTTTGTGCTAACTAGTTGACTAATGAGGGTCAAAATTCTGACTAGTTAACTAGTAAGGACAAAAATCCTCACTAGTTAACTAGTGGGCATGTCTGATATCTAACTAGTTAACTAGTGATGCAGAGCATGTTCACTAGTTAACTAGTGAACATTGAAATACACACTTGTTAACTAGGTAAACACTTCAATATTTTACTTGTCAACTTGTAAGGTACAAAAATGTTTACTAGCTGACTACTGTATGTCGAGTTCCCACTTGTTAACAGGTATGTCATTTGGCCAGCCACTTGAGCATTTATTCTGATATCTGATATTAACCCAACATTTTTGTCAACTAGTTAACTAGTGAGCCATGTTTTTGCACACTTATGCAGTGACACAATGAAGCCACTAGTTTACTAGCTACAGTTACTTGTCGGGGTCAGCATGCTACCTTGTGTGCCTAGTGTGGATTTTGTCTTGAACTAGTTTGCTAGTATACATTCAACAACCCCACTAGTTCACTAGTTTGGACATAGGATACATTAACTAGTTACAGTTTTTCTCAGTCGCTTTGGTACATTTCTCAGATCAGAATTGAAATCCTCACAACTACTTGGTCAATCTTCACATCATTGTGTCACTTGTGCACATCAAAATAGCAATTTCTCATTGGTTTCAGCAAATTGCAAATGCATTGGTACATCCATGCAAAAACTTGTGTACAATTCTCTGTTGAATTGTCTCACACCCCATTACATTTAGGCATTGGTTCATCGTATAAGTCTTTACATGCAAAATGGTTGAACATGTTGTCAAAATAGGTCAAGGACAGATGCATATAAGCAAAATAATGCATGTAAGAAAACTGAATTGCAATTTCTATAGCACTAGGTGTATAGTTTTCCCAAACGAGATTGTCTTATGTTCAGATTTAGCTGTTTTAGTGCTGTAGTGCTGTCTTTTCCTTTCTGTAGCACAGTGACATTTGTCAACAAATTGCTGTACAAAAAGTAGCAGTGTAATTTTGAATCTTCTCCATTCTATTCAAACAATCTCTCACATACACTAAGGTGTCATTTACAACATACAATACTTATCACCAAAATGTTATAGTTTTTATAAGGTTTATAACCATAGTTTACATCAGAAAACTCCTCATATGTGCACTATTACATTGACAACATGACTAAGCAATTTGACTGTTATGTTCACATAGCCTGACATAGTCCGCCCATAATACGAATGTTCATACGTATCCATGGTCTGGGAACGGTCCTCTTGGGCGTGTTTATATCGGTAGAGAGTCTACCGGCCAATAAGCGACGCTGATTAGACGAACTGTCCAATTGTTTCAAACCAAAAGTGAATGCCCTCCCCCCCGCAGTATAATCGCGCCAGGTTAAAGAACCTCCAGACCATGAATACGGATGAACAGCAGTATTATGGTCGGGCTATGTCAGGCTAATGTTCACACATGACGACACAAGAACTTTTCCCTCTGATGGACTGACATCTTTTTTGACACAAATATTTAATTTTGAGAGATGAATAGGATTTTGAGCAAGAGACTTGCTTTTGCAGTCAATCCATGGTGTTTTGCCATTTGTCCAAATTGTTTTGAGCTTGCTAGTAAGCCATTTATAGTTCACTAAATAACTAGTAACATTGAACTACTCCGACTAGTTAACTAGTGGGGGCTTTTGCCTTGTAAAGGCCGATAATGTAATAACGGCCAATAATGTAATAACTGCCAATAACGTAATAATTTTCACAGTTTTTAAATGTAATAAAGCCAATAATGTAAGAATTTCTTATTCTTATCTAAAAATATTATTTGTAACTCTTATGTGAATGATTATCATAATGCAGTTATACGCAAACAGGAATATTTTAAAATTATTTTTAATTCAATAAAATAATTTCATGTATTTTTTTTTTTTTTACTCCATCTTCCCACGGCCCCCTGGCACCACCTCACAGCCCCCCAGGGGCCCCGGCCCCCACTTTGAAAACCACTGGTCTAGAGTTCTAGGCTAATGAGTTGGACCAATTTCTTGCATCTTCAGTACTAGCAAGTCTTGAGTAGTTTGAGCAATAGAGCTCTTATTAAAATTGGGCAAAGTTGCCCTTTAACCGTCCACTACGTGAACAAAACACTCAAGTCATGTGACTGACACTTTACTCAGCCATCAGCAAAATGTGAAAAAGTAATTTTATGGTTTCTATGGGAAACGAAAATAGCTATTCTTACTTATTGGATATTGGATTGTATATCCTATATTTATTGGAAAACGGTATAAAATGCTGTAAAATGACAGCTGACCACTTCTCCCCCTGTCCTCCTATTTCTCCCTCCTCCCCCACCTCAGCCCCATCCTCCACTTCTCCCTCCCTTGACTGTGCACTATGGTTGAGTATGCACCGAGTGGGGTCACTGTTCTCTCCCTCCGCTACATATGGTGTCAGAAGAGGGATGGCTACCGTAAGGCCATCGGATGTGTACCCAATGTGTGGTCCGTTAGAGGGACCACCAGGATAGGTTGACCCCAGTGTGAGGGACCCCTGAGATGGGAGAAGCACTAGAGTGTGGGGTACCCTGGGATGGGAGTAGTATGGCTGGCGGATGCGTGAGGGACATGCGCTTCCCAAAGGGTAAGGCAGTGTGACGGGGTACCCTCACTACGGTTGAGTATGCACTCTGACTGACATACCAACAAGCTTGGCTCCTTGATGTTGCGGTCAAGTTGCACATTTAGTTCTCCGGAGACCTGGATTCGAGGACGTGTGCGGTTTCGTAAAAGGTTATATAATTTCAGAGAAAAATCTTACATTATTGGCAAGTTATTACATTATTGGCTTTATTACATTTAAAACTGAAAATTAGTACGTTATTGGCAGTTGTTACATTATTGGTCATTATTACATTATCGGCCTTAACATGTGTAGCCTTCACTAGTAAACTTGTGCACATTTGTTAATGTGAGACCCCAAAGGCATCAACTACCTGACTAGTATGCATTTTTGCCCCCACTAGTTAACTAGTGAGCATTTCAGGCTCACACTAGTTAACTAGCATTTCAGGCTCACACTAGTTAACTAGCATTTCAGGCTCACACTAGTTAACTAGTGAAGCCAACATGTGTTCATTAGTTAACTAGTGGGCATTTTGGAACCCACTAGTTAACTAGTATGCACATTTTGACCCTCACTAGTTAACTAGCACAAAAACGGTTCACTAGTTAACTAGTGGACAGAAATGGCTTGCATCTATATGGAAATTATGCCTGATATCAAGATATCTGAATAAATGCTCATTCGGCTTGCCATATCCTGTAGAAAATGAACTTTCCAAACACTGCATATGGCACAGTCAGGTACTGAACTGGTACTTCGTTTTTGTATGATTGAGCCAATAGGAATGGGAACATTTTCATCTTCCATTCCTGGACACAGAAAGAAATCCCACCATACATACAGAACATACCACTATACAGAAAAGCAGCTAGAAATTCAAAACTAATAATGTGTTGTACAACCCACGTTTGGCTTTTTTAATGACTGGTCAGATAATATCAACAATGTTCAGTAGGTCTGGGAAAGCCAGTTCAAATGACACATTTCAGAATGGCCAAGGTTGAACTAGCCAGAGTCGCTCCATAATTAGCTAAATCAAGCATCCCACTATAAAGTCTTGAGCAAATATTACATAGTATTATATTGTAATACAACAGTGATTTTGGCAATCTCTGGAATCTGAAACTTCAGACACTACTGATGATTAATAACATGGTTGCCGGCTTTCAAAAAGAATGCCATGACAATACATCCTCACAAAAATACGAATCAGAAGATACCTTCTTTTTATAATTTATTTTCAAATGTGATGCATCACAAATGTGACTTTGGCAACAATTGAAGTCTGGAACTTCAGACCCCACTGATGACTTCTAGCAGAGTTTCCGACTTAAAAAAAAGCACAAATAAACCCCCCACCCCCAAATCGGACGAAGCACATATTTTATTTAATTAAATTTATTTTTTAAATTTATTAATTTTGCCTTCAAATTTAACCTTAAATTTGAAGTATTATTTTAGCAACCATGACATTCAGACCCTGCTGATAACTGCTAGAATGGTTGCCAACATTGGGGAAAGACTTCCATGAATATAAAGTCTCCCAAAAAGAATAACCATAAAATACACTGTTTTTGACCTTTTGACCTTCAAATTTGACCTTAAAGGTCAAGTTCCATGTTGCCAATAGAGTGATTCTGAAACCTTAGTCCATGCTGACTTCTAGTATGGTTGCCAACTTTTAACAAGAGTTAACAATCACAAGTCTATTTAAGCACTCTAGCTGCCGTTGACTGGTCGACAAAGATACCCACTTCTTTTTTTTAATTTTCAATTCTAACCTTAGATCACAAATATGACTTTGGCAACCATTGAAATCTGTAACTTCAGACGCTACTGATGACTTCTAACATAGCTTCCAACTTTTAAAAAAAGTACAGCACATAAATAGACCCCCCCAAAACAGACAAACCCCACATTTCATTGATTTATTTATTAATTTCACCTTTAAATTTCACCTTAAATTTGAAATTTAGCAACCACTATATTCTGAAACCTACTAATAACTACTAATAACTTACTGCTAACATGGTTGCCAACATTTGCAAGACAATTCCATGAATATGAAGCCCCCAGAAAAGAACAACCACAAAATAGACCATTTTTGACCTTTTGACCTAAAGGTCAAGTTCCATGTTGGCAACCGGGTGATTCTAAAACCTTAGTCCATGCTGATAACTTCTAGCATGGTTGCCAACTTTTAACAAAAAATGCCATCAAAAGTTTATCTAAGCTGTTTAGCTGCGAATGGCTGGCTGACTATGATGCGTGTGAGAGAGAGAGTGAGAGAGAATGCATTTGTGTGAGTGTGTGCTGAATTTCCCATTCTTCTCACTGGAGACATCATGATATCCAGGATTGGAACTTGGCTTGGGCTCCACTGAAATAAAGAATTCAGACAATCAGAATTCAGTAATCAAAACCACAAGATTCTCAAAAAATTTAACGCACGCACACGCACACACGCACACACACACACACACACACACACACACAATTATACATATTTGGGCACTGGATCAAAATACAGATATAAAGGTACTAAGAAATTAGACTATTTTACATTTTAACTCTTTAATTTTCAGTTTTAATTCTTAAAATGTAATAATATAATACTATAGTAAAACTATTGAGAAGTACTGTGTGACATTTAGACATTAAACATAAGTGATATCAACCAGTATTGCTAACTGCAAGAAAAGTCAGTTCACCTTTTGTCTTAAATAGCAGCATTAATTGATTGATTGACCAATCAATCAGCTAATTAATCACCAATCAATGAATCAATCAGCCAATCAATCAACCAACAATCAATCATTCAACCAACCTATCAATGAATCAATCAATTGATCAAACATCAAACCAGTCAATCAACCAATCAATTCATCATCCAGCCAATTAATAAACCAACCAATAAATCAATCGGTCAGTCAATTAATCAACCAACCACAAACCAATCAATCAGCTAACCAGCGAAACAATCAATCAAACATCCAACCACCATATCAACACAACAAAAACAAACAAATCAATCAATAGATCAATCAGTCAACCAATCAACTCCACAACAAACCAGCCAACTAATCAACCAGCCAACTGGATCGATCAATTGGTCAATAAATCAAACAGCAAACCCATCAATTCCTCATCCAGCCAATGTATAAACCAATCAACCAACAAATCAATCGGTCAATCAATTAATCAAGCACCCAGACCAGCCAACAAACTAATAATCAATTAATCAGTCAAAACATAAACTAATCAAACACTCAATCAACAAAATCCAATTCTGTTTTAAGCATTTAGGTTTTAAGTGTTTTTATTAGGCTATTATTATTATTATTATAATAATAATAATAATATATTTAATTGTGAGCAATTTGGGGGTTTTGCAATGAAAACGAAAGATTGGACAACAACAATAGAATGACCCTGGAAGTACTACTCCGACTGATGGCAACCCCTCCCCGGAAGAACTTTTCCCAAAACATCAAATTCGACCTACTCGGACGCGACAGGTGGTAAGTTAGTCAAACTCCATTGTTGATGTCAATTGGAGTATTTACATCAAATATATTTGAATACTTATGCCTGTTTAAGGTTTTTTTTTCCTGTTATTAACCTGTTTAAGGTTATTTTCCTGTAAATAACCTGTTTAAGGTTATTTTCCTGTTTTGGTAACGACAAGCAAGAAATTCATAAAAACATGAACGGAGCTAACTCTACTAGCGGAGCTACTCTAATAACAGAGTAGAGTACTCCGAATGACTGGATGTTGTGGTCTTTAAGGATATCTCCAACCATTTACATTCCATAGCAGAGAGGGGAAAAAAGACTACAATAGCATCGATACTATCTAGAAGTCCAGTTGTCTACAGCTCAGCACATTGCAATCACAGTACAAAACCAATTTCTAAACTCACTATGTCTTTCTACTTTGTTGAAGATGGCTTCTCGTTTGACCTTCATGGGCCCTATATGCCTTTTCTGCATGGAGGCCTATCACCGTGTGTCATATACTTGGAAGTGCCATTTGCAAAATTCAAATGCAGCTTCCGACACACAACTTAAGCATGGATTTACAGCGACATCCATGTAAGTCAAATGTATAATTCATTATTTTATCTAAAATTATCAACGCATTCTTAAAACATTGATTCATTAAACAGTCACCTTTTGCAGGAATTACATATGCAGACAGGCAAGTCAATTTGTGAGATACAGAACAAATGAAAAGATGCAAGAAATGTTCTTAATGTTAATATATAATGTTAAAATATATATTTTAGGAATGAAAAATATTGCAAAGATATAGAATACTTTGTGGACAACAAATGGTAGGGCCAAATTCACCCTGCAACACAATGACAACCCAATACACACCTACAAACTATGCCAGTACAATTAAAGAAAAAACAATCAATCATAATTTCGACAGCAGACAAAATATTGAATGGGACAGGCACAACTGTCTCTAGCCTATAAATTAACATTATACGGCTTTTGCTGGTGAAACCCGGATGTATTCTATGGGGAAATGTTTTTGAGTTAATTTATTTTGTGGGAGGTGCTCTTGAAGGAACAGGGTGAAATCTCCCTTGTAAAAATTGAGAGATAAATACTTCACGTCTCCCAGGCTATAATTGCAACCAAATATCTCTTTTTAAATTTAAGTAAAGTTTAAAGAGTCATTTCACATAAAATCAGTAAACTTAACCATTTAACAAAATACTATGCCTTGTTCATTTGCTGTTTCATATCAACAAAAAAACAATGAATGAATGAAAAATAAGAATATCCAAGTGATCCCAAGAATTCAAAGGTTCCCAGGGGAGCTTCAATGAAATTGCTTAATGACCATAGGATGGCGCACTAGAGCTAACGAAGTCTGACTCACAAGCTTTAGATACTTTCTGTTTCCACTCATCAGTAGCAGACAGAATCCCCTAGGACGGTGACACCAAATGAGTGATTCAGACAATAGGTGAATGTATTTGGGGCTTTGTCCACGGCCATTTCCGGCTACATACACTGAGTGAGTAGAAGAGCAAGAATCCTAATGGACTACACCCGAATAGGCACAAACACAAGGCTAGCTTGGCCAAAATTAGCATGCCTATAGGAATAAGCAGATTGAGTAAAAAATGGGCTGGTCATAAATAGGCCTACCAAAGGGAGAAGTAGACAATTAAAGTTCTCTCTCTCTCTCTCTCTCTCTCTCTCTCTCTCTCTCTCCAGCCAGCCAGCATATCTAATCTCTTTTATTTTTTGAAGATGACAATAAATACGCATAGCCACATCAAGACAGTTTATGCACCAAATACTGTTACAACTTTTAACAGCCGAATCTCACTGGATACATTTAATAGCTAATTTTTCGTCAAACATGTTCCCATGTGTTTTTAAACATATGATTCTGTAGGCCTACTGCCCATTTACTGTAGCAGTGATCACAAAATTCATCATTCAAAATTCAGTTTTACCCACCTCTTATTTTACCACTAGGCTACAACACTGATGATTATCGAGCGCAGCATCTCCCAACTGCCAGAGGACGTCTTCCGTATAGAGTGCTTTGTCAGAATTGCACTGTTAAAAATGTTAAAGTTCAATGTAACCCCTCTCTTATAAATAGAAAACATAGTCTAGACTAGTCCGCGACAGTCCTGACCGCAACAACTTGTAGGAGATGGAATATTAGATAGAGCACAAAGCAAATATGCTGCCCAGGTAGACAGATGCACCTGAGTAAATACGAAGGAGCGTGTAGCCTATCGTGTAGCGTATGCTTAGGGCGTGCCATTTTTGGGGCAAGTTCTCAGATCACGCTCTTCTTTAAACCAGTGAATCTGATGATGATCTAAGCACCCAGTAAAACTTTCAGCAAAATCCGTCAAGGATTTCTGTATTTTACAGTATAGGCCTATGCTACCTATAGCCAATTAATTCATTCAATGCAAAACTATTCTTTGTTTGTCCTGAACAATATATTACTTGAATTAGTGTAAAAAAAAAAGTGTAACATCATTGCTTCACAACAGAATTACTACATTCACTATGTAATATAAGCCTATTACCATTTACTAGTTGCTATTTGATGGACAACTTCAAATTTCCTCCTTCAGCCTGCTCTTTTAAAAGGTAGGAACATTTCTGTGATGTGACTCATTCACAAGGATATCCTCTCTGTAAAAGTCAACTCTGGACACATTAGTAAAGTCTTGATGTCTTTGATGGTCCTCTTGGCTGCATCGTTTACGATGGATATATTGCGGACAACTGAAGACATATTGAGGAATTGGCATCACCTTCTCAAAGCTCAGGGCCATTCTGTTGAGTAGCAATGATGTTATACATTTTTACATAAGTTCAATTAACATTACATTGTTTATGGCAACACTTTATAGTTTTGCAATGAATTTGAATTAATTGACTATACACATTAAATACAGAATTCTAATGGGATTTAATCCAAAATGTCCATCTATGATGTCAACCTTACATTTAATGACTACAAAACCATCATAAATGAAACCAGCACCCAAAGAAAACCCTAAAAACATCTTTGTTTGAACACTCAATCATTTTTATCTTTAAAAGGTAAATTTTTAGGCGGAAATAGGCATTTCCCCATAGGGTGAATATGCCAAAAAATACAGCGGTGGTGGGGGGTCAAACCTCGACAGATGTTCATGTGGGAGATTCACTGGTTTAAAGTAGAGCGTGATCTGAGAACTTTCGCCAAACATGGCACGCCCTAGTGTATCCTGTAGAGTATCCTGTATATCCTGTAGGCCTATGTATATGTTTGCCTTTGAGGTGTGGGGAAAACAACACAGCAAAGTCTCGAACATGACAATCTCATTCATGAGTAAGGCAGTGCTAAACATGACAATCTTAATCATAAAGTAATGCAAAAATGTGGATTGGGGTGTCGTGACTGGGGAAACCCCATTATTCTTGCACTGAATGCAAGGAAAATAGACATAAGCTTACTTCTAAAGACCTAAAATAAGATTATGAAGGATTATGTAGTGATTTTTGCAGACATTCATTCCTCAACAAACACAAGCATTGCATTACGCACAAATGATGCACACCTGACTTGACACACCTACAGTTATATTCCCCACCATACTACATGGGCACCTTATACCAAGTTAAAGGAATTATCCGGAGTGAAACACTCCAAGGCCCTGTTGTTTCACCTTGCTAAGTGCTCTCAATAGCTACAGTATGTGTTCGAATTACCTGTCTGAATTCAATCTGTTAGGCTACTAACTGAATGATCCTTGACACAAACACACAAAATAATAATAGGCCTACTCCTCTTTGGCATTCTATAACAGTCCCGATGGGAGAGTCTTTGTTGTGCATTTGTGTATCTTTTAGAATATTTGCCCTCCATAATAGTACCCATCAAAATACTGGCTTTTATGCTGTGGGCCAAAACCGATACTGAATTTTGAACCAGGAGGGTTTTATTTTATGCTGGTGTAGCCGGTGGTAGTCTGCACCGCACACGGGTCTCAAACCCACCACCCCGCAAGCTACAAACTCCCCGCGTGGGAGTGGAACACTCTAACCAACTGAGCTAAAAGCCCAAGCTTCTAACTCGGTGATTAGAAGCCCCCATGGAATTGGATGATGTGGATTTACATGTTCTACCGCCAAGCTAGTCTCCGTTACTGGCTAGTCCAAATAGGGCCAAACGTAGCACAACCTATAACAAAGCCCACCTCAAACTCCTGGGCCAATGGCTCACATCATAAATGGGTCTCATGTTTATTGTATTTCTATGCAGACCACTCCAACACAAGTGAAATAATGTCTAAAAATATTTGCTAAGAGTAGCCTGCTGATTTTGTTTAGTTAAAGTATAAGCTTCAGGTTAACCATTACAACCAATAATTGTGTACACAAAGCATTCAATATGAATATGTCAAAACCTTTTTGTCTGAAAATGAGTAAAAAATACATTTATTGTGGTTTAAGCAAAGGTGTCATGCTTGGTAATGTAAATGGTTGGTGACGTCACTAACGGGAGTCGTAGTAATCCACTCTGGTTAACTGTCACGGACTACAATGGCCGCATATATGTAGGACGTGAAATAAACATATTTCTGCCATTTCCAGGCGTGCCAACATACATTTCAGTAAGTCTATTTTATTTCCATTACTTTATATTTCTTAAGTACCGCGAATATTGCTCTATTGGTGTAGAAAAAAATATCAAAACTGCTTTGAACTTCAGGCGCTTCTCCTCATCGCTCCGGACACATCACTGACACAATGTTACAAAGTGAAAGGTCACGGTCCTGACATATCGTTATGAAGTGCAAGATACAGCCATAAATTAGGATACAAAGATACAAAATGACAGTGGACTATTAGTCTACATGTAAGACTACCTTAGTTAAAGACTATGAAATTATATTTACCAAAAGGGCAATTTCATACACGTATTTGAGGCTATCCTCCACGGCGCTCATGCTCGATATAGGCTATACCGGCTTTGCCTCAATGAGCTTCAGGTTAGTTGATCAGATAGAAAATTCATCTGTAAATATTATAATTGTATTTCGCAGGCCAACATGACACTATGATGAACATTTAGTTCCTTCCCCGACCCGACTCTCGCTATAATCCCCGAAAATTTTAAACATGGAGAATCAATGGGTAGCTGAGGTTCCTTATGAAGATCCCAATTTTCTATACGGACCGCTGGCGTATGATTAGGAGCCCGCAACCGCAAGACGTGAGAGAGGGGGTTGTAGTAAGAAACCATGCCCCTCAAAGAGCAATTGACTGAAGAGTAAGGCAGGTGTCCTGGGGCCATATTACAGAAAAAATCCTAACAGCGCATTATTTTTAACGTTAACAAGGGACTGGTAGGCTCCGAAATAGGTCGTTTCGCATGAAGTCAACAAACGAAATCGATACTGGCTGTCAAGCTTATAGCTGCTCACAAGACTCACACACATAAATAACATGAGACTTTCAGCCATGCATGATGCAAAAGGAAAATACGTTTCTGCCTGCAGTTGCCTATTTATTTATTTTGTTTAAACCCATCCCTCCGAAGGCTTCATCTTATGGAGGCGCACGAGTAGGAGAAACTTTCATTCAACCTAGCGTTACCCATATTGGGCCATTGCCACTACACGAAGTTAATAAACCAAAACAACAAAACATCGTCGCTGATACCTTTGGAGAAAAGGCCAGATTTGACCACTTTACTTTCTCTCTGTCACGTAGACCCAACCGAAAATCATACTCGACTGCACCCATCATCTTTTCAAGCTTGCAACCTCGTTGGTGAGAGGGGGAGCTAATCGGCCTTTCCCGTAGATTATTGCTATTGGGAAATGGCAAAATCTCGATGCATTGTAGCCTCGGTTGAAAGTGCATTAAAATGCAGATGGGGCTACCAAAGAATGATGAGGAAAATTACAATAAATACCCAACAAGTTACCTCTTGATCTCGATAGCGTACACAACCCTGGGCCAATTAGCCGCTAGCTTTCAATGTCAGCTTACCCGCTTTTGACATCTATTTCGGACTTCGTCATATCTTGTTTGTTTCAGGTGTTGTCCATTAGAGCTTAGATCGGGCCCAAAAAATTGAGCCCGACCCAACCGAAGACCGATCATTTTCTGCCCAAGCCCGGCCCGACCCGAGAGATAACGTGTGATAATGAGCCCGAGACCGATTTAAACCCGACATGTTAAAGGTGTATTGTGTAAGAATTGAAGTTTGAAATATGAAAAAATAAACAAAATGCAACAGGAGAATGTGAAGAAACAAATGCAGTCATCACACAAAAAATACGACCATGTACTCAGCTGCTGAGATATCAACCCAAATTAGCATGCTAAAAATTAGCCACGGCCCTGATGCCTATTTATTTGTATTGTAATACCAATTTTGCCACTAGTAATCGCTAGCGACTAACAGGCCTGTCACAGCTCGCAAACCTCCGATTGTTGACGAAGAAATCGCCTGTGGTTTAGTAGCACTTGGCTTGTAGTTGAAATTAATCTGTCAGAGTCCATTTATGCCCTGTTAATGTACATGTTTATGGCTATTACGCATTTTCTGGAGTAGCTGTCAATTCTAGGGAAGATACAAAGTCCCACGTTTCCATCAGAATGGGAAGTAGAAGGAGCGTACAAGGATTGAGCTGTACTGGATTAGCTGAAACTAACGTCAACCCCACCACCACCACAAGTTATGGGAGCCAGGAACACACTCATTGAAAAGTGAAGATAAGAACCGATTAAACTGGAATTAAACCATCGACATAGTTTGAAAACCATTCATGGCAGCTGGAGCAAGTAGGCTAAAGGAAGATTGATGGTGGAACTGCAATGTTTCGTCTGGACAGGTAAAAAGACTAACATTAGGCTACCACTGCCCATGTCAAAAGTTATGTTAGATAGATAGCAGAGCCCGTAACGTTACAACTATACGTCCTATGGTTAAATGTAGCGGTATGCCAAGCTGATGTTTGCTAACACAGGGGCTTGTGTTAACGAAATTGATCTGTAAACGTAAAGTAGACCCTGTCAAAAGCAATCAAGCTGTTAACGTTAGCCTGAGCCCGACGTCTTGTCAGTGGGTGCAGTGGCGGCCGCAACTAGCTAACGTTAACGTTAGTTGGCTCAAATATCAATATGATCTAAAATATCGACCAACTCTGGTAACATTGATTTGCACACCTAAATAATAGTGGACATTCAATTGATTTAATCGAGGTGTAGGTAAGGAATATCTCGGATCACAAATTCGTTAGTAAAGGAAAACACATGTGCATCGCTCATCGTTCTTGGAATGGTGTGTATGAAGCGGGCAGGGTGCTTACTGCTGACCTGCATGTCCCGAGTCAAACGATAACTCTTATCACGCACTAACGTTAGGCTCTTCCAAAGGAGAAGCCTTCGTTTCGGTGTTGCCGATGCATTGTCCCCTGTCAATATGTTGAACTTAGTTAACGTTAGTCTGTGTTACAGGCGCGCTTTTCGCTAAAGGCGATTATTTTCATGGGCTCTTGCAGAAATCAAGCTTCTTGATATAGTTGCATGTTACCCATCTTTGTAAATTATGGTGGAAGCTTTTAATTTTTGGATAGGGTAGAAAAAATACTTTGTGAAGAGCCTCAAACTCTACAGGCTATGGCTCTGGTTTATGCTGAACACCACCCCCTTGAGTGTGGAGTATGGTATATGATTTTTTGACAGGAATTCCACATAGCACCTTTAAAGTGAAGAAGCACGCTCCTGGTTGCCAGAGCTTTTTGTCTCTACCCAAGACCAGTGTGGCACCAGAACACTATCAGGCCCGCACTCTTTAGCTTCTGTGTGGTGGTAAGAAGAAGGTGGTAAGAAGAAGTTTAGCTCCAAATACTCTTGCTCCTCCTCAAGTGCTTAAGTGTGACATCTGCAAGCTCTACACCATCTGTGTCATCCAGATCATCTTCTGTATCTGATTCTCCATATTCATTAAAGGCTTTCACAAAGTTGCTGCCATTGTCAGTAGCTGTAGCACTAACCTTGCCTTGGATTTGGAATTCAGCATGAACCTGGCTTATTTCGGTAGCAATGACATCATAGGTGCGACGACCTCTTATCCTTTTACATGCCAGTGCAGCAGACTTGCGATCTAATATCTCTGACTCGATCCAGTGGCATGTGATGCCAATGAAACTTCTGTGATGCATGGTCCATATATCAGCTATTGTGCACACATTTTGAACGTTTTGAAGTATTTTGGTTCCATATTCCTTAATTTGTTGAAAGGTTTTCTAAATATGTGTCATCACTGTTTATCTGCACACACGAGTCCTGCCTCCACTTAGACCTCATTTAGACTACAGTCCAAATCCGATATTTTGCATATCCAGATTGTATCTAGAATTGATTTCAGGTGGTCTCAACAGCAGAAAACCACATGATTTCCAATTTTTCAGAATCTGATGTACCCCACATACCGATGTGGTGTCAATTGCTATTCATATTGGAATTGCTGCGATCTGTACAGTTTAACCACATGGATAGGATTTCACCGTGTCACTTTCATCATTTACCATGTGCAGTGTTTCCCATACATGTATTAATCTATGGCGGGCCGCCATAGTTTCCTGAGACCCGCCATAGTTTGTGCGGATGGAAAAAAAAAAAAAAAAAAAAAAAATCTGCTATTTCAACATAGTCTACCACTGTTTCAGTTTGTCTCTTTAGTTTTGCATTGCTTTTAATTACCTATGTAGGCCTATCGCTAATTCAGGCCCTCTTTGAGGGTGGAGAAAATGTCATAAAGCTCTTTTCGAATCTACAGCGCTGCGCTTCTCCAATCATGCTTGCACACGCACTGACACACACGTTTAGAGTTGAGTCTGATGCGCACCTCTGCTGCTCCGAAGCCTGAAGTAGGTTAGCAATAAATTAGTGACAAAATGACAAAGATGTCGCCTATGAGTGGGTGTTATTGTCAGTTGAAGACTGTAAGAAATATCTATTTCTCAAATATCCGTTGACATGAGTAAATCCGATGTCAGTGAAATAGCGTGCCTATAAACTGCGTTATTTCTTTAACGATATCGGAAACAAGCTTGGCGGGCATAGAAGGCAGTTAGCGTGGGAACATTTAATCAGAGACACTTTAAAACGATCTCTGATATAATATTAGGTAAGGTGCTGTAGAGAACGGGACAATGAGAGGCTCTAACCTTAGCAATACGTAACTGAACGAAGT
>JAODXP020003486.1:0-12500 GCA_027497455.2 Sardinella longiceps
ACATCATTTTGGTGTCATCAGAGCCCGTTTACGGAGAGCCCCACCACTCTCTATTCACCCCCATTGTACCGGTTTTTGGCTGCAGTTCACCTAGAGGGCGATCGCGGGCGAGTCCAAAATACCTGGGGCCCTATGGAGCTACATGGCTAAATGTACTGTTTCTACCCATTAGACGTCAGGAACTGTCAGATTTGAATTTATTTTTGGCAAGTACATAGATGTGGCAAGTGGACATAGATTAGCTATAAAAAGTTAATTAACAAAGACCCATACCCTCTCAGTTTTTCACATTGTGAGCCTGTTTTGCCTGTGCCTCGCTAGCATTATGCTAACTGGCCAGTGAGTGAGGGCTGGTGAGGGAGAAATGAGGAGACTGCATGTCGATGTTATAGCGAACGAAAGCACCTAAACATTTTGTTCCACGATTATTTATACAATCTTTGTCCCCTTTATCCTAAACATTATTGCAATTTTAAGACAAAAAATTATATTAAAAGAAATGTAGGAATTTGGGGTGCAGCTCCATTGAACCCAAACCTTTTTGGACTCGCCCGCGAGCGCCCCTAGGTGCAATACCACACCGGAAAATTCTCCCCTTATTAAAATTTCTCTGGTGTCATTATGTGATATTATGATTTTCTGATTATTTCCCAAAATGTCACCATACTGTATTTTGCGTGTGGCAAATACCGTCTCTTCAAAGCAGATCTAAACCAAGCTCAAATCGTTTTGAGTGAGAAAATTTACTTTGTTTAATGGCAGCAGTGATCCGGACAAGATGAAGACACATACATGTTTGGGAGCAGATACAAGTTTGCCTCAAGAATTACTCTTTTCTAATTAAGCTAAGAAGAAATCATCAGACGATACAATTTAAACAGCAGTACCACAGGCAATATTCAGTTAGTGAATGTAATCAAAGATGACATTCACATTCCATACCAACACATGTTGAACTAGAAAAATCGCTAAAATAATAATGAAGAACACAAAGCCATGTTCCAGTCTGCTTAGAATTTATTTTCCCCATTGTGATTCATTTTCAAAATATTTTGTTGCTTTCAGCCATCTCCATCTTTCAAAAGCATCTCCTATACATATTCTTGTTTTATTTCTGACCTCGTCATGACATTTTTCAGAAACATAATGAGGCTTTGACAATGACAACAACACGAATACCACTTGAAATGACAACGTAAACATTACTGCAACTTAGCTTTTCAAATGCTAATATTCTGGCTGGACTACAACTACCGTAATTTCCCGACTATTAGCCGCGGCTTATACATTGATTTTGCAAAATTTCTTCCGCTATGAGGTTAAAACAGGGGGGCAGTTAATATGGTGTTAATACGGTTTTGTTTTTTAACTTGCATAAAACACTGTCCTGCGGCTTATACACAATGCGGCTTATATGCGGGAAATTACTGTATCAGTTCTATCAGTGTTTAAAACTAACATGATTCCTTCATGTCTAGTGACATATCAGGGCTGTTTCAGCTGTGGTTGCCTTTAACTCATTGACTGCCAGCCGTTTTCAGAATAGAGAGTTCCATACTGCCAGAGGTTTTGGGGAATTTTGACTGTTTTTTAAAGAGCCACAGAATATTATGTGTTACGACTACATAAAAAATGAAACTACCACAAGAAAGAGCAGACTCTCTTCTTTCACCAGAAAGTTTCTACCCCTTTCCATTGCTTAGAAATCAGCAGGCGAACATAAGCTACTTTCTCCAAACACTCCCGTTTTTTATCAAAAAAGGGAGAAAATTAGCGTTTTGTTTGACAACGTTAGTGTCTTGGATGCGCGTTTTTTTCGGTCTATTAGCAAAACAAACATCGGGAAAATGTCTTCCTTTGATAAGACCACAAAAACAACAGTAACAGGGGGCTTTTGGTAATAAAATAGACATTGTTGTAACAAGGTAAATATATGCTATTACAGGCTGTGACAGCGATAACTCAGTGATCAACATGATAACTCAGTGATCAACATCCGGCTCGCAAATTCTTACCTGACCCGAAACTGTGAGCTAGCTGGGCACTGAAACAAGTCACAACTGTTATTTCCGTTTGCCCAAGGTTGATCTCCTTCATCTCCCACGATCGGAACACTACTCGAACTACTATGGCAGTGACACATACTCTGATCGAGTGTGAACTGCATAAATTTCTCCGATTTATGTCTGCACTTTGCTAGCGGCATATTTAGCCATGTCATTAGCTTTCTCTACTTCTCCCTTGGCCATAACTATGAATCTATGCTCATCTCACATCCAAAGTGACACACTGCCACCCTCAGGATCAATTTGGAACAACAATTTTCGACAGAGAATTCTGATATTTACAGACAAGGTTCCCTAGGTCTTTCTGCAGCCCTCCCCATTAAAAAACGCAGTTGACGTCTAAAGACGTCATTGGCAGTGAACGGCAGTATTTCAGTTGACGTCTAAAGACGTCATTGGCAGTTATCTGCCAGCTATTTCTTGTAATGTCAGACTAAATATCATACTGCTTTTTTCGGGTGGTAAAAACGTTTGGCCTATAGCAGGGCTATTCAATTAGTTTTCCAAGGGGGCCACATTTAGACCCCGTTTACACAAACTCAGATAACCATAAAGACGCACATGTTTCTCTGCGGTTGCACCTCTCTGTTACACTTACCCGAAGGTGAAGACGGAGAATCCCACAAACTCCGGGCAAGGTGGAGATGTCGGAGAACCCCGTCTTCAGAGATTTGTGTAACTACCCATAACCGGAGCTCTAGCACCAAAGACTGTTGGATCAAATGAGAAGCACCTACGTTCGCGCATAGCAGTTCTATTTTCACAAGAGGCACCACCTAGTTTTGAATGATGTCAGGACTTTTACCAATAAATCGTCTTTTTGGAGTTATCAGGTTTTTTTGGCATGCATCTCTCATATTCTGTAAGTGTTAAACATGATTTCAAGACTAATGTTGTAAACTGTTACTGTTGGTATTTCTATCAGATGAAGCTGCCAGGCAGTAAATAGCCTACTAAAATTTCAAGTTGTTAGCGAGCTAACGCTAGCGATCTAGCTAACGTAATGTTTTACATTTATATTTGAGATTTAATTTATTGACAGCCTGCGGGTAACATTACTGAGTTCATTTTAACTGGACAGAGCAAACGTAAACATAGTTTACAGCAATATGTGAGGTTTGAGCAAAGTCCAAAACGACTAGCTTATAGTTAGCATATAGCTAAGTCGTCATGGTAACTGCCAAACAAACCCCCTCTGTCTAAAGCTAAAAAGCAAACTTGGTTCATACAACATTGTTTTGCAGAGGAGCGATTGAATTGTCATTTGTTGGTTTCATTAATGATCACAGACAATATTATGGCACACATTAATATCATTCTATAATTATAGAATATAAGGGAAAATGTTAATGATGTGACGTAACGTTAATGTGACACTGCTGCTAATGCAGACCGAAACACCATCTGCCACGATGTTGCTCCCTTGAAAGATCTTTGATAAAACTGTGACGTGGTGGTTAATTGTCACCGCCTTTCTTAGCCGTTTTTGATGTTTGTGTAAATGCGATTGTTTTCTTACTCGGGGGAGGGGAAGATAACCGGTTTCTCGAAGACCCGGGGTAGTGTAAACTAAGCATTAGAATCTAAGAACTTGAGCGGGGCCGCAAACTTTTCATGGTCACTATTTTCAAATAGTCAAATCGCAACACATTGATTAAAATGCATATTTGCTTTGTTTTAACAATAACTTTGCATGTCAACAATACTCACAAAGTATTTATTTACAAAATGTACATTTTTAAATTACCAGAACAGAATATTTTAATACCATAACTTTGTTTTTAAAGTGAATTATTCATCCCTAAATGTCCTATTACAGAACTTATTTTGCACTCCAACAGGTAGACTAAAAGAAAAATGTAAAATAACACGTAAACACGCAAGGACTCTAATATAGTACAGTTGTCATAAGAGAAAATGCTGCATCAATAGACCAAATCAGCTTAATAAATAAATATTAAGAGCCGTATATAGAGAGAGTTCGGACAACTAAGGACTCGAACGTTCAAGCTATTCACTATGCTGATTGGTTGTGAGCTTGTCACGTGTTTTATGGACTCCATGTTTGCTACCAATTCACGCAGCGACTCCCATTAGGGAATGTCAGATATCGGATAATGAAGTTCAGTATATCATTAAATTATACAAATGGTCCTGCTTATGGCCTCAGTGCAGGACCGGGAAAGGAGAAAATGTTTCCCTCATTCCCTAATACATCGCACTGCATGCGCTATTACCGTTGTCACATGAACAGACGCAGCACAAATAGCCTAATCTTAGTAAATGAGGGCCAGTGTCTGTGACTCTGTGTCTGTAGTTGTGTGTAGTTATGTGTATGTAGTTGTGTGTGTGTGTCTAGTTGTGTGTATGTAGTGTTGTGTGTGTGTGTTTGTAGTTGTGTGTATGCAGCGGTGTGTCTGTAGTTGTGTATATGTGAAGTTGTGTGTTTGTAGTTGTGTGTCCGTGGCTATATGCCTATTTGGGCATGTAGTTGGCCATGTCTCTGCAGCTGTGTGTGTCTGGTTATGTGTGTGTGTGTGTGTGTGTGTGTGTGTGTGTGTGTGTGTGTGTGTGTGGTTACACTGCTTCCTGCAGTGTGTTAAGATTGTTAAATTAAGCAGATCCAACATGCTTTACAGGGCATATGACTTCCCCAAAACCAGGTCAGGCAGAAGGAAGGGTGAGCAGTAGCCCACACAGCATACACACACACACACACACATAGACACACACACACACACACACACACACACACACACACACACACACACACTCACATAAACAGACATACACTCACATACACACACACAAAGACACACACTCTCACATAGACACACACATACACACACTCACATACACAGACATACACACACACAAATACACACACACAAAGACACACACACACACACACACACACACACACACACACACACACACAGTTGCCCACACTACACTGGCTACACGCCTCCTGCATAGAGTACAGCTGAACCTAGGGTGACCAGACGTCCCCGATTTTCAGGGACAGACCCCGATTTTGGCCGAGTAGCCTAACAATACCTGCCGTCCTACGTTTCGCAAATTCGCGTCCCGGTGGCACAGGTCCGGGGAAAAACATCAACACCCAGCCAGTTCCGGCTGAGTTACAGTTTAATTCATGCCTTATAAAATTGCCACCTGTTTTTGACTGGATCTTCCTTCTTTTTGGTTGTCTGCCCAGGAAAACTTACACACTCTCCCTCGACATCCACATTTTAAATTGACAGTTTTCTCCTCGCCAATCCATTTTGCGCATTTACACACTTGACGGACTCGCAACACTGGCAACACTGGCATTTAAGCCGCTTTAGCAAACGCAGGTCTTGTATTTCATTTCAGTGCTATCTTTCTCAAACGGGTCAGGGGTCAACGCTATGGTCAGTAGGTAGGATCTAAGTTTTCTTTCTCTCACCCCAATGAATCTAAAAGACAGACGAGTAGGTTATTTGTCTTAAAAGGGCAACAGCATTAAAAAAAATCTTTGATCTATTTGTTATTCTGTTGATATTATACCAAATATGGTAGGTGTAGGCTATATGACTTCTGCCCATGATGGCAGCAGTAGCTAGGCTACATTATTGCAATAATCTCTCTTTATGGGTTATTTCCCTTCTATGGAAGAGGCATACAGATTGGTGCAGAGAGGTGGGGCCAACATTTAAAAGGGTTAAAAGGTTTATCACTTCCTACAACCCTTCACAGACCCTAGAATGCCCTTAGTATACAGAATAATGCACAATGCAATGCATTATCCAGAATGCCTATGATAATACTTCATTCTGTCTGAAATTTTGGGAAAACAAAAAATGTAGACCTGGCTGTATGGATTTTGCTTTCTTTTATTCATAGGCCTAATTGTGACATTATAGAATGCATAGGGGGAAACCAGATATGGGAACAGCATATTGACCATCAGCTAATCCTGATAGTTAGTTTACAGTATCAGCATCAGCCATTTGAAAAAAACACATCAGCCATATGAAGACAAAAGAAGTCCATATCATGTGTCAGACAAGTGTATAGCCCACTGAAAGGGAAAAAGGCCTCTTCAGCTATTTATGGATGAACTACAAAACAAAATAAAGGAGAGGGCAAAAAAAACAAAACAAAACAAAGAATGTTTTAATGTTTTTTTTTCGCAGAACAGTAAAATGTCCCCGATCTTTCTCAAAGAAATCTGGTCACCTTACTGTGTGCACACACACAGGGCCGGTTCTAGGCATAGACAAACGAGGCGGTTGCCTAGGGCACCGAATATCAGGGGGGCATCACAATACATTTCTTACCCTTTTTCATCAGTTTTTCTCATATATTATTAGAAAACGGAGGGCAATACTCAAATCTGGCCAAGGGCACCAAAAAGGCTAGAACCGGCCCTGCACACACACACACACACACAGCTATACATATTAGTGCTGTCAAGCGATTAAAATATTTAATCGCGATTAATCGCATTTTTGCCATAGTTAACTCATAATTAATCGCGATTAATCGCAAATTTCTTTCTATTCTAAATGTCCCTCGATTTCTTTTTGTCCCATTTTTATTTATTTATTTTCATTTTAATGCTGTTATCAGCATTCATTGGTTGGGGTGAATACCAATTTACCCAGTTACAGTATCAGAAAATATTAACATGTTCAAGTACTGCCAGAGAGATGTTGATGTCTTTTATGTTGCTAGTTCACAAGTTTACAAAAAATAATAATAAAAAAAAAACCTGGATGGTGGCCCTTTAAATTATAGGCTACTAACCTATAAGCTATTCTAAAGAGGCTCAATGAAAATATGGCATTATGGTCTACATGAATAAACCTACATTGCATGAGCATACCTTTAAAATGCATTTTGCCATATTGGCAATTGCCCTGCAAGAAGCTCTCATTTTAGTGACAAGGTCGTAATGTTCAGAATCAGGTAGGCTATATGCGTCTCGTTTGCACAAATTCACTCTCTCAGTTGCGCTCCAACCTGTTTCACCTCTCACTCGCGCTGCAATTTTTAAACTGATATTATTAGCCTATTTGCGGGGTATTCAGTTCAAGAGAAGGGATTTCTAAGTGACAACATTAATCCTCTAGCTAGTTAACAACTTAAATATGCGAACATGCGAGTGAGCGTGAACGATTGTGTCGGTAAAATATTTGTTTTCACTGACATCAAATGACGCTCACAAACATTCTCTCTCTCAGTTGCGCTCCGACCTGTTTCACCTCTTCACTCGCGCTGCAATTTTGAAACTGATATTAGCCTATTTGCGGGGTATTCAGTTCAAGAGAAGGGATTTCTAAGTGACAACATTAATCCTCTAGCTAGTTAACAACTTAAATATGCGAACATGCGAGTGAATGTCAACGATTGTGTCGGTAAAATATTTGTTTTCACTGACATCGGAGCAGCAGGGCAGAGTGCAGACCATGTGTGCAGTGCGTGTGTAGGCTACTGTAGGCATGAGTAGCCTAGGTCCTAGGCTAAGCAGTAGGCCTACTTCAAGCCTAATACAAACACAGGACATACTGAAACGTCGGGAGGTGTTGGAATGTCGGAGATATTTTTTTCACATGCCATTGATAATGGCGGGTCAAATGCGTTAATCGCGCGTTAAAAAAATTGACGGCGTTAAAATGGGTTTGCGTTAACGCCGTTATTAACGCGTTAAACTGACAGCACTAATACATATACATACACACAAATAGATTCACACACATTCACCCGTTCTTTAGTTCATTCTACAGTCCTACTTTCAAGTTACCCATTTAATCACGTTTGACTTCAAATAATTAAAATATATTCAAGACAGAAACTAAGCCTTGAGAACATGACTAGTTGATTTACATTCTGTGCAACAGACCTAAGAATGCAAGAAAGGGCAATAAGAGCTGGTCATATTTAAATATATTAGCATGTACTGTAATAAAAGGAATCTGGAAAAAAAAGTAAAAGTCAAAGTAAACTTTAAACCCAAAAGGGAAATTCAAGTGGTCGCGGTGCATTTGTGCAGACATGACTTAAGACAAGGTAGACAAGACTTAAACACAAATAAATAAATAAATAAAAATGATACAGATAAAATGTAGGTGTCAACATTAAAACTATGTAATTTGCACTATGCGTATAGGCCTACATCAAATATTCCCATGTGGGAACGTCCATGCGTATAGGCCTACATTAAATATTTCCATGTGGGAACGTCCATGCGTATTGGCCTACACTGGGTATTGCTATGTAGGAATTTCCATGCGTATAGGCCTACATTAAATATTTCCATGTGGGAACGTCCATGCTTATTGGCCTACACTGGGTATTGCTATGTAGGAATTTACATGCATATAGGCCTACACCGGGTATTCCCATGTGGGAACGTCCATTCGTATAGGCCTACATTAAATATTTCCATGTGGGAACGTCCATGCGTATAGGCCTACACCGGGTATTGCTATGTGGGAACGTCCATGCGTATAGGCCTACACCGGGTATTCCAGTTGGTGGTTGCATCTACAGACTTATTGATGGATGGATGGTGTTACTAGCGCTTTGCATTGCTCTTAGACTGTTAGACTCTGACATGTGCATGATAGGGCCCTTAGACTCTGATAGGGCCCTTAGACTCTGATATCTGATAGGGCCCTTAGACTCTGATATGTGATAGGGCCCTTAGACTCTGACATGTGATAGGGCCCTTAGACTCTGACATCTGATAGGGCCCTTAGACTCTGACATGTGATAGGGCCCTTAGACTCTGACATGTGATAGGGCCCTTAGACTCTGATAGGGCCCTTAGACTCTGACATGTGATAGGGCCCTTAGACTCTGATATGTGATAGGGCCCTTAGACTCTGATATGTGATAGGGCCCTTAGACTCTGATAGGGCCCTTAGACTCTGATATGTGCATGATAGGGCCCTTAGACTCTGATATCTGATAGGGCCCTTAGACTCTGATATGTGCATGATAGGGCCCTTAGACTCTGCCATTGCTCCTGTACAGAATTGCTAGATGGTGGGCAGGTGTGATTTACAATTGGACTGAAAAGTTGATTTGGATGGACAGACAGACAGATGGTTTTATGATGCATATTGACCCACTCAAGTATCTCAGATCCATAGGGGACACTTGGGGGGCGTGTGTGTGCGTGTGTGTGTGTGTGTGTGTGTGTGTGGTCCCACTAGGGCAAAGCCTGTGTCAGCTGCCAACTCCAGTACAAGTTATGCACACAGGGGTGGGTACACACACACACACACTACCACACACACACACACACATAAATACAGAGAGAGAGAGAGAGAGAGAGAGAAAGACCAACATGAGAGTTGAGGATGTCTGACAGACAAGATGGGAGCAGAGGGGTGGAATGGTGGGTAGTGAGGATAATGGAGGGGTGTGGCTTATGATAGGTGGTGGGCGGGGCTGATAAATGAGGAGTGTGGCTTATGATATGTGGTGGGCGGGATTGGTAAATGAGGGGTGTGGCTTATGACAGGCTGTGGGCGGGACTAGTAAATGAGGGGTGTGGTTTGTGATGTGTGGTGGGCGGGGCTGATAAATGAGGTGTGTAGCTTATGATAGGTGGTGGGCGGGACTGGTAAACGAGGTGGACAAGATATGGAAGAGAAGAAAGTGAGGGATAGAGAGACAGACAGGAAAGAGAGAAGGGGCATAATGAGATTGGAGAGAGACGGTGAGCGAAAAGGGGTGCAAAGAGAGAGAGAGAGATGGAGAGAGAGAAGGGGCGGAAAGAGGGAGTTAGAGAGAGGAGAGAGAAAGTGAGGGAGTGATAAGGAAGAAAAGAGGAGAGAGAAAGAGAGGGAATGATAAGGAAGAAAAGAGGAGAGAGAAAGAGAGGGAATGATAAGGAAGAAAAGAGGAGAGAGAAAGAGAGGGAATGATAAGGAAGAAAAGAGGAGAGAGACAGAGAGGGAATGATAAGGAAGAAAAGAGGAGAGAGAGAGAGGGAATGATAAGGAAGAAAAGAGGAGAGAGACAGAGAGGGAGTGACAAGGAAGAAAAAGAGGAGAGACTCTAGGGGGTGTGAGTGAAGTGTGATTGTCAGCGGATATGGAGAAACCACTTACATCCCCATTTCCATTTGAATTTCATTTCATTTCCAATATGACTTTGATGTCAGAGAAGCTTCTGTGTCTCTTCATTCTGACCCAGACAGGACTCACACTAACACACACACACACCACACTGCTCACAGGGTTGCAGCACTACACACACACACACACACAGGGAAGCTTCTGTGCATCACTTCATTCTGACCTAGACAGGACGGCTGCTTCCGCAGAGTATCTCAACAAATCAAATAGGTGGGAAATTGAAAGTTTGGTTCTGGTAAATTCAAATAATCTCCCCTCACTGTTTCTATGTAAGGCTACAGCAACACACACAATGCCCTTACACCCACCAACCCTAACCACTAACCTGCCCTTAAAGGAATAGTCCACCTCTTTATTAAAATTGGTTATTCATCCCCTTGCCTGGAGTTACATATGTGGGTAAGAGCATTTTGGTCTCAGTGCATGCGTTGTCCTAGTCTGGCAACCCCAATTTTACCTTAGCTTAGCATAGGTGCTGGAAAGTAAAGTTGCCAAAGAGTTGCTATCTGGCAACATTACATTCCAGTGCCTATGCTAAGATAAAGCTAAAAATAGGGAAAATTGGGGATGCAATACAAGCAAGCACTGAGACCAAAATGCTCTTACCCACATATGTAACTCAAGGTAAGAGGGTGAATAACCAATTTTCATAAAGAGGTGGACTATTCCTTTAAACCCGCTAACCCCTACATATAGACAAGAGGTTGGTTTGAGTCTTTTGGCGGTAAACATTTCTGTCAAAACAACTACATGTCTGACTCCACTGAGGAGTGAATGCCATTGGTCTGGCTGCTCAAGGCTTTGGGATTGGACAGAATGATTGCCATTGGTCTGTGATTGGACAGAATGATTGCCATTGGTCTGGGATTGGTCTGTGATTGGACAGAATGATTGCCATTGGTCTGGGATTGGTCTGTGATTGGACAGAATGATTGCCATTGGTCTGGGATTGGTCTGTGATTGGACAGAATGATTGCCATTGGTCTGTGATTGGACAGAATGATTGCCATTGGTCTGGGATTGGACAGAATGATTGCCATTGGTCTGTGATTGGACAGAATGATTGCCATTGGTCTGTGATTGGACAGAATGATTGCCATTGGTCTGGGATTGGACAGAATGATTGCCATTGGTCTGGGATTGGTCTGTGATTGGACAGAATGATTGCCATTGGTCTGTGATTGGACAGAATGATTGCCATTGGTCTGCCATTGGTCTGGGTGCTGTAGCTATGGGATTGGACAGAATGATTGCCATTGGTCTGGGATTGGACAGAATGATTGCCATTGGTCTGGGATTGGACAGAATGATTGCCATTGGTCTGGGATTGGTCTGTGATTGGACAGAATGATTGCCATTGGTCTGGGATTGGTCAGAATGATTGCCATTGGTCTGCCATTGGTCTGGGTGCTGTAGCTCCGCAGGCCTTTGTGTGAGTTCATGCTTGTTTAGCACAAAAGAACCCTTATGCTTCTTATGCTTTTCCTTCAGTTGATAGAGCGAGGAAGAAGTCTTTGTGAGATTTCATAACCAGTCCTGAAAGATGCTATCAGTGAACGGATGTTATGTGTGCAGTCACTCGTTCACACAAGTTTATGCCTGTCTGCACATTGGGGTCATCACAGTATCATAGCTGCAGCAGATGCCACACAAGCAACACTACACACTATAGAACGCTAGAACACACAAGCAATACTATACACTATAGAACACTAGAACACTCAAGCAAAACTACACACTAACACTAGAACACTCAAGCAAAACTACAGACTATAGAACACTAGAACACTCAAGCAAAACTACAGACTATAGAACACTAGAACACACAAGCAACACTACACACTATAGAACCCTAGAACACTCAAGCAAAACTACACACTATAGAACACTAGAACACTCAAGCAAAACTACACACTATAGAACACTAGAACACACAAGCAACACTACACACTATAGAACACTCAAGCAAAACTACACACTATAGAACACTAGAACACACAAGCAATACTATACACTATAGAACACTAGAACACTCAAGCAAAACTACACACTAACACTAGAACACTCAAGCAAAACTACAGACTATAGAACACTAGAACACTCAAGCAAAACTACAGACTATAGAACACTCAAGCAACACTACACACTATAGAACACTAGAACACTCAAGCAAAACTACACACTATAGAACACTAGAACACTCAAGCAAAACTACACACTATAGAACACTCAAGCAAAACTACACACTATAGAACACTAGAACACTCAAGCAAAACTACACACTATAGAACACTAGAAC
>JAODXP020003486.1:20000-25000 GCA_027497455.2 Sardinella longiceps
CCCATCCCCAAGGTTGCTGGTTCAATCCCAGCTCTGCCTGCTGACAAAGGACCGGTGGAGGACCTCCATGGACTAAGCCAATGATGAATCCCAGGGGGAGAGGAGCAGAAGATGGAGCTTGAAAGAGAAAGAAATGGGGGGGCTTACTTGGTCCCCCGAAGAAATACAAGATAGATACAGGGGATTATGAAGTTTTTTAGGTGGGCAAACTTTGCAACTTGTTGCCTGCCATAATTGACAAAATAGTATGGATTTCACAACAGATCCGTTCTATTTCTACCCAACAATTATTACTGTTATTGTCCTCATTCACTCATCACCTACTCTCTCTCTCACACACACACACACACACACATACTCCTTCTCAGGATTTGAACCCATACCCTCTAAGGCAGCACACATACCCACACTGCAGACCAGCACTCTTCCACTGAGCCACCTGGTAGTTGGGGAAATTGTCTATATCAAGTCTACTTGAGGAGGCTGGCTGTATCAAGTCTAGTTGGGGAGGATATCAATATCAAGTCTACTTGAGAAGGCTGGCTATATCAGGTCTGGTTGAGGAGACTGGCTGTATCAAGTGTAGCTGGGGAGAATGTCTACAGTTGAGGGAACTGGCTGTAGCAAGTCTAGTTGAGGAGGCTACAACCCTGTTCTGGGAGAAGTGTTCCCAAGTCTCAGAGGTTAGGGCCTTTTCTGTTCTGGGTTAGGACACATCACTGGTCAACCCTGTTCTGGGAGAAGTGTTCCCAAGTCTCAGAGGTTAGGGCCTTTTCTGTTCTGGGTTAGGACACATCACTGGTCAACCCTGTTCTAGGAGAAGTGTTCCCAAGTCTCAGAGGTTAGGGCCTTTTCTGTTCTGGGTTAAGACACATCACTAAGGTAGTGGTACAACTTACAAGTTAGGGCCTAACTTGTTCAACCCTGTTCTATCATGTCATAGGATGGATCTTTGTTAGGGCCTAACTTGTTCAACCCTGTTCTATCATGTCATAGAATAGGGGTGGATGACAAATAAGCCTGAAAAAAGGATTTTTAAAAAACTTCAAATATCATCCCTAAAAAGTGTTTGTATGTGTTGCTGTGAGTCTAAACTTAACCAATACGTAAATATTTTTTACATTTTTTAATTAAAATAAGTATTGATATATGAATTTGTCAAGGTAGTGCCTAAAACTGTCATATGGTGTGACATTAAAACAATTTGATATAAAATAAAAATTAGGTATTTTTTTTCTTCTTTAATTTACGTCAATGTACTTATTAATCATGTTTGCTTTGATATGCAACATTTGCTTGTGAATATTTAGGATAAAAACTTAACATTTGACAAGTTATTATGTCAAGGAGGAGATTGGTCTGAACTCTAACCAGATATTTTAGCGTATTTCTGACATTCTTTGTCAAAAGTTGCTCAAAATTCTTGAGATTCTTGTAGATGTCATTTCCTTTCTACACTATTGATTTTGTCATGATTTGTCAGTTAGAAAGTCTTTTCTATGATTATTTGACGTCACACCAAATGACATAGTGTCACGCCATATGATGAAATGCACCAAATCACGATGTATCAGCGCAAAAAAAGGTATTTCATGAAAATAAAATCATTAACAATGAATTTTGAAGTCCACTGAAAAGAACTTTAGGGATAACATCTATTTTTCAACTGCATATTACATGTGAAACATGGTGACATGGGGGAAAAATGGGAAAGGGAAATATAAATTGTACAGATCCTATTTTGCTAAATTCTTATCACAGATTTAATATATTTCATATATGGTTTTTAAATTGAATTCGTGTTTTTACATATATTTCAATATAAAAATGCAGTTTGGTCATAGAGTGTGACAGAAATGTCATATAGTGTGACTGTACATTTTCAATGTCCCAATGTAATAACAATGTAATAACAATGTCACTCCATATGACATAGTGTCACTCAATATGACATTTTGACAGTTTATCTAATTTATTAGACAACTAAATACAGCCAGATATTATTTAGCATGCAACTGACCACATGGCAGCAATGCTTTCTAAGAATTCATAAAGAAGATTTGTGAAAAATAACAATTTTTATTGCAAATGATGTCACACCATAAGACACAATTTTTTGGCCACTATTGATGATGTCGGATATGGAGCTTTTTATATAAAAATCTAAAAGGCAGACCTGACCTCCTGACCATGGCAATCACTCCTGACATGCTATTGTAACTTCCTGATGAAGCAGGGTCCGTGTCATGGCAATGATGTCCAAATTAATGCCCGTTGAAAATATAAAATATAGTGTCACACCATATGACCTCCATTGTAGGGACAAAATATATTTGATTAGAACTTAGTTGGACGTTATGCATGGGCATCGAAACTTTCTGTGGTTATAGAAAACATCCACTTATTTTATTTGCCTGGTAAAATTTTAAAGTATTTATACTTTATATGGATATACATTCTAATTAGGAAAATCACACGCATAGTGGACAGTCACACCATATGACATTTTTCATGTTTGGATAGTTGTTTTATGTCAAAATTTAAATACAACACCAAAATTTTTAGTATGCAGGAAGTTGATCCTATCAGACCAACAACATTTCCATATCAATTCTTAACAATTACCATTTTTTATACGTGTGTGACAAAAGGACAGTCTGAATTTTGCTATCCGTCATCCACCCATAGATCTTTGTTAGGGCCTAACTTGTTCAACCCTGTTCTATCATGTCATAAGATGGATCTTTGTTAGGGCCTAACTTGTTCAACCCTGTTCTATCATGTCATAGGATGGATCTTTGTTAGGGCCTAACTTGTTCAACCCTGTTCTATCATGTCATAAGATGGATCTTTGTTAGGGCCTAACTTGTTCAACCCTGTTCTATCATGTCATAGGATGGATCTTTGTTAGGGCCTAACTTGTTCAACCCTGTTCTATCATGTCATAAGATGGATCTTTGTTAGGGCCTAACTTGTTCAACCCTGTTCTATCATGTCATAGAATAGATCTTTGTTAGGGCCTAACTTGTTCAACCCTGTTCTATCATGTCATAAGATGGATCTTTGTTAGGGCCTAACTTGTTCAACCCTGTTCTATCATGTCATAGAATAGATCTTTGTTAGGGCCTAACTTGTTCAACCCTGTTCTATCATGTCATAAGATGGATCTTTGTTAGGGCCTAACTTGTTCAACCCTGTTCTATCATGTCATAGAATAGATCTTTGTTAGGGCCTAACTTGTTCAACCCTGTTCTATCATGTCATAAGATGGATCTTTGTTAGGGCCTAACTTGTTCAACCCTGTTCTATCATGTCATAGGATGGATCTTTGTTAGGGCCTAACTTGTTCAACCCTGTTCTATCATGTCATAAGATGGATCTTTGTTAGGGCCTAACTTGTTCAACCCTGTTCTATCATGTCATAGGATGGATCTTTGTTAGGGCCTAACTTGTTCAACCCTGTTCTATCATGTCATAAGATGGATCTTTGTTAGGGCCTAACTTGTTCAACCCTGTTCTATCATGTCATAGAATAGATCTTTGTTAGGGCCTAACTTGTTCAACCCCTTCTATCATGTCATAAGATGGATCTTTGTTAGGGCCTAACTTGTTCAACCCTGTTCTATCATGTCATAGAATAGATCTTTGTTAGGGCCTAACTTGTTCAACCCTGTTCTATCATGTCATAAGATGGATCTTTGTTAGGGCCTAACTTGTTCAACCCTGTTCTATCATGTCATAAGATGGATCTTTGTTAGGGCCTAACTTGTTCAACCCTGTTCTATCATGTCATAGGATGGATCTTTCTAAGATACCAATGAGACCCATTACTTTGTCCCAACAAAACACCTCTTCCCTCCACTTCAACATCTCTGAAATGAGATGTGACCTTCCAACCTTATGATTTGCCGCTTTGGTCAGGTTCCTTAACAGCTACACTGCCACCTGCCCCCATCATTATGAGCAAAGCCATTTAAATACAAAGTCTTAACCTGGTTGTTATGAGTGTCGTATTTGGGTGTCTTTTGGCACCTCTCTCCATCCATTGGGGCCCCGCCCCCTTGCCAATTACCTGTCTCTTCCGCTACACTGGTCCTGTTCATTGCATGTGTTAATATGTCACAGATATGTTAATATATCACAGAATATGACACAAAAATTACATTCACTCCAACACTCAACTGTCAATTTATTCTGAAATGTATTGTCATTGTTCATGTGATTTAACAGTATGTATTGTCATTGTTCATGTGATTTAACAGTATACTGATAAGATTATTATTGTATGCATGGACAGTAGTATGTGCTGCAGAACCACTAGACTCACTAACAGCTTTTCCCCACAGGCCATCAGACTGTTCAACTTACTCCTGAGAGCAAGACCGTAATCCCCCACGTGGCAATTTCCTCAGTTTAATTATCTTGGAACTATAATCCAGTTCGGCGTAATAATCAACACACGTAGTGAATGTAACATGAACTTGTGTTGTGTTTGTTGGGACTATTTTCAGGGGCTGCTTTGATATGAGTGTGCTGCTACGCCACGCGCATTGATCATTATGCAGAAATGAGATATAGTTCCAAACCAATTCGTCCAAAGAAATCGCCATGCTTCATTTTCTGCAAGTATTATTACATTTTTCAACTAGAGATGAGAAGACATTTAAATGGGAAAATTATCATAAATATTTATTACTTTTAAGCGAGATGCTAGCGGGCGCGATGCTAGCTGTTCAAATTCGATTCAAGCAACTATGCTAGGCTAGAGCTGCAAGTCGTATCGCCAGGCTCGGAGAACGGCTTGATGAACAGAAAAAAGGTAAAACTCAATTTCTTAACTCGAGGGAAGGTGCAAAATTAACTTATTTCCACGAATGGTGGCCTGGCGCTTTAAACTTACTCCGGTATATTGCTTTAATGTGAACTTGTTGCACATTTGGAGTTTTGCGAAACACAACTTCAGTCTGTTTGCAATGTACTGTTGCAGAGTTTGATTGACA
>JAODXP020003486.1:30000-34495 GCA_027497455.2 Sardinella longiceps
TGACTTTTTCAGGGCAGTGCATGCCTCTAACCTAAGCGCATGGGTGCTCTATACTGCACGCTAGTGATGCGCGGGCCAATTATTTTTACGACCCATCACACAGCCAACCCAGCCCGCCCGACCCGAAAGATTACGCACTGATTTTTAACCCGACCCGCTTAATTTTTTGAAAATAAATAAATAAGTGTTTATTTGTTTATATAGGGCGTAGGCATATAAAACAACAGAAATGAAATATCTGCGGCCGCGCGAGGGGATGGTAATGTCATGGGCTGCAAGCAGCGAACTTCCCTCTTGGATCAATACATAGGGATCAATAAAGTTAGTTAGGCCACGTGACAATTTTTATCCGTTCCCTCCACCCCCCAAAATAGTTCATAGCTTGGAACTGCCCTGGCAATATGTAAAAACAATTAGACAAATAGCAAACGGTTTAGAAGTATTGGATATTTACTGAACATCTCAAACTTTTACAGAGAGTTCATCCACGATTTGCAAAACTGAAAGAAACAAATACTTTGGCAAGGGGGGGCGGGGGCAATCCCCTTTATGCAAACTGGGGTCGGGCTCCGTTATGGTGAAGTGAATGAGATATGTGTGGGACACTGTCAATAAACTGGTCATAATGTCTTTTTTGGGGTCATTGAGGATTTTTTGGATGTATTTATCATATTCTACATCTGCCTATCATCATTTCAAGTAGAGCTTAGATCGGGCCCAAAAAATTGAGCCCGACCCTACCGAAGACCGATCATTTTCTGCCCAAGCCCGGCCCGACCCGAGAGATAACGTGTGATAATGAGCCCGAGACCGATTTAAACCCGACATGTTAAATAGCCCTAATAATGGCCTACTTTTGTAACTGCATGTTCAACAACAATTCCGGATTGATTTACAGACATTTGTTCAGCATGTTCTTGAGGCATATTGCCTGTTGACAAGACTTCATGTCTGTGTTGAGGTCCAAGTCTTTCTGTCATACCTTGTGCTGACACACAGCTCTGCGCACCTCTCATTCACTGAGATTAGATAGGCTACTCATTCAGTCATTAGACTGTCATGCTGGCAAATCCACGAAAAAAAAAATAATAACCAGAAGTTTTCTGGCAATAGACAGAGGTTATAATGCGTTGTGCGCTGCAACGTTTACCTTTATTGTATTCAGAAACACCGTAGGCCTAATTTCTCCAAATGTATCCACTTTCACTTTCGGTTCCCACGCGAAAGAAGCACGATTTTACTGACAAATGTAACATGATGGTGTGGTGGAAGGCCAGAGGGCCAGCCACTGCAGCCTGACTACGCCACCCTGGAACGCCCCAGGGAACTTGGGGAGAAACCCCTTGCAATGCAACCAGAGCCCTACAGGTTCAAATAAGCACTTTTGAGACATGAATTCCATCAAACCAAAACTTTATTGACTAAAAGGAAAAGAATGGAAATAAATCTGGCAAGAGAAACAAATTGTTAAATAAATTATTTATTGACAAGACAAGGACAACACGGAGGGGCTTACCTGAGGGCGATAGGCTAGCTAGAAGTGCATTTAAAACCCACACGAAATATTTATATATATGCATGCACACAAGTATTACAAAAAGTTCAAGCAGTTACACCGCAAAGAGTCAAGGGCAAGCAATACCCAGAACATGGCCACAGCAAACTCAGTCAGTGCCTAACCGCCCCTCAGAGCCACCTCTGAAAAACAAAGAAACAAATAACAAAAAGTGACAAGAAACAAACATGATACAGATACCAACAAAATGATTCAAAACAAAACCAAGACCAGACAAGACAGCAGCCCAACCCAGTCTAGCATCCACAGCATTAGATTGGGCTGTGCTACCTAAAAGAAAAGACAGACAAACATTAGCCCACTTCTATGGTGTAACATTTATCTGAGTTAGTGTTGGGTGAGCCACATACCTCAGCACAGCCCAAAGGGCAGTTTGGGTGGAGAATGTAAGCCACTCCATACAACGACTGCTTTGGGTGGTCACGGCCACAGTTACTGTACATTCACACATAAATAAAAAGAATCAGTGAGTGTGCAAAATAAAACATAAAAAAACAACGGTGGCTACTCATACCTGATAAGCTCAGTGGTGGAGATTGGAGACAGGGACAGAGCCAGAGGGTCCTGTGGGGCTGTGGGCTGCATAAGCTCTTAAATAGGCTGGTGCCAATTTACCAATTAAACCCACAGCCCCACCCACTTGTTACCTGGGGCAAGGCAGAGGACCAAATGACAAGTAGCCTAGGGCTACCTGTTACAATCTACCCCCATTTTTTGTTTCGTCGCCCCGACGATAAGCCACTCAACTAGAAAACAAAACACTAAGATAAAAATCACTTAGCACCCATTATTATTAGAACATGTCATTGACATCCCAGTTGACCCCTATGCTGCCAATCACCTGCGACAGGAGGAGTCTGGTGAATATAAAAAGATCTGAACCGGACCCAGCATTCTCAACGCTGCTACCCTGAACCAATGGGGACCCAGCGTTCTCAACGCCGCTACCCTGAGGGGACCCAGCGTTCTCAACGCCGCTACCCTGAGCCAATGGGGACCCAGCGTTCTGAACGCCGCTACCCTGAGGGGACCCAGCGTTTTCAACGCCGCTACCCTGAACCAATGGGGACCCAGCGTTCTAAACGCCGCTACCCTGAGGGGACCCAGCGTTCTCAACGCCGCTACCCTGAACCAATGGGGACCCAGCGTTCTCAACGCCGCTACCCTGAACCAATGGGGACCCAGCGTTCTGAACGCCGCTACCCTGAGGGGACCCAGCGTTTTCAACGCCGCTACCCAGAACCACCCTCCCCTCATTCCTCAGTTTGTGTCTCTCCCACCTCTACATGATGGTTTCCAACTCTTTGGAGGGGGTTGGGGGTATCATGCACAGACAAGTCCATCCAAGGGTTGATGCGGAACCACTCTGCAGTGGTACCAACCACACGACTGATGAGGGGACAGGGAGGACTTCAAACCGTTGAGGGCACCACCCGGTGGTGGACAGAGGGGGCCAAGATGTAGAATGCTCCTGCTCCACGATCTTCTGGTTGGCTGCTGTCTTGTCTTGAAAACAAAAATAAACAAGGAAACACCCAAACACAAAACAAAATTGCCAGCTAATGTAAATAATAAAGTAATGGAATTCATGTCTGCCTTGTGCATCCTGCCGACTATACGCCAGAATGTAACATGATGGTGTGGTGGAAGGCCAGAGGGCCAGCCACTGCAGCCTGACTACGCCACCCTGGAACGCCCCAGGGAACTTGGGGAGAAACCCCTTGCAATGCAACCAGAGCCCTACAGGTTCAAATAAGCACTTTTGAGACATGAATTCCATCAAACCAAAACTTTATTGACTAAAAGGAAAAGAATGGAAATAAATCTGGCAAGAGAAACAAATTGTTAAATAAATTATTTATTGACAAGACAAGGACAACACGGAGGGGCTTACCTGAGGGCGATAGGCTAGCTAGAAGTGCATTTAAAACCCACACGAAATATTTATATATATGCATGCACACAAGTATTACAAAAAGTTCAAGCAGTTACACCGCAAAGAGTCAAGGGCAAGCAATACCCAGAACATGGCCACAGCAAACTCAGTCAGTGCCTAACCGCCCCTCAGAGCCACCTCTGAAAAACAAAGAAACAAATAACAAAAAGTGACAAGAAACAAACATGATACAGATACCAACAAAATGATTCAAAACAAAACCAAGACCAGACAAGACAGCAGCCCAACCCAGTCTAGCATCCACAGCATTAGATTGGGCTGTGCTACCTAAAAGAAAAGACAGACAAACATTAGCCCACTTCTATGGTGTAACATTTATCTGAGTTAGTGTTGGGTGAGCCACATACCTCAGCACAGCCCAAAGGGCAGTTTGGGTGGAGAATGTAAGCCACTCCATACAACGACTGCTTTGGGTGGTCACGGCCACAGTTACTGTACATTCACACATAAATAAAAAGAATCAGTGAGTGTGCAAAATAAAACATAAAAAAAACAACGGTGGCTACTCATACCTGATAAGCTCAGTGGTGGAGATTGGAGACAGGGACAGAGCCAGAGGGTCCTGTGGGGCTGTGGGCTGCATAAGCTCTTAAATAGGCTGGTGCCAATTTACCAATTAAACCCACAGCCCCACCCACTTGTTACCTGGGGCAAGGCAGAGGACCAAATGACAAGTAGCCTAGGGCTACCTGTTACACAAACAAACTTGATGTTTCCATATGCTTTCCACTGGACTGGATTCATTTTATTTTATTTTTCCCCCCCATCACATTAGAAGCTTTATATTACGTTATAGGTCTGATGTAGCCGACAGAGCGCAGCTGACAGGTGCTGCTCAACGCTGCGCAGAGCTGTCCAAACATATTTTTTTCTATTAATCACCTTAGGCTTAGATAACATTTTTTGCTGAGTTACTTAACCATAATACATACAACTTTATTGGGTGTCACACCATATAGCGT
>JAODXP020003488.1:0-33852 GCA_027497455.2 Sardinella longiceps
AATGCCCATTGGAGATGCAAGGCATTTTTTCACTATCTCTGGCCCTGCTTTCAGCCCCTGTCTAGCCTCCTACATGCTTTTGACTTCAGAAAATGGATGTCAGAAAAGAAAAGATTGGAGGTTGGCCTTGTCTTTCTGGTCACCTCAGGCATACGTCCAGTCCTCTTTCAAGGTCCTGCCTGCTTTAGGTTCCCCAACCCTAACCCTAGCTCTAGCCCTAATATCCTCCTAAGACCCAGCAATTCCTTTTTTGTCCTCTGTAGTGGACATCAGTTTAAGTCTTATAAGTGAAAAACCATTCATGGCAACTTTTAAAATCCCGTTGTACTGTCTGGGGGACATCCAGGGCTTTCTGGTGATACCATTATTATGTAGGTGGGGTTAACCAATCACTCAGAATTGATTTGAAAATGGTGGATATATCATTTTTGGCTTTTCATGGCAACCAGACAGGGCATCCATCAATTTTTGTCAGATATTTAGTTTTTTTTTCATATTATCAAATTTGATGATAAAAGTGAGTCTAAATATGAATACAGAGAGATTTCAGAAAGAACCAGTCATTTTAACACCTTCAAAACACAACATTTGTTCAATGTCCCCTGTAGAGGACATCGAGACTTACTGCTACATGTTTTTTTTTTTTTTTTTAACTAATTTCAAAGTTTGAAATGACAAAGGGTTGACTGAGACAACAAGGTTTTTGCTTTTAATTTATAATAAATGATAGAAAAAAATACCCGTAGTGTACTTTTGCCATCTTATGGTGCCCGACCCACCAGTGTTTCTCTCATAGCTGGGGTCTGTGGCCCAAAGGCCAGGGGTCAAATTATGAGCGTCTTTAACATGGTATACACTTTAAGCAGCTTTGTAATGACCTCATGGCAAGCCATCCTACTTCTTTTCCACATTTGTAGTGAAGGGAGAGTGTAGTCACCCCTTCAAACCCTAAAACTCAGGTCTACAGCATGCCATTTCTGTACACTGGCTACAAAGCCAATGACCCAAGGCTCATTATTGAGGGGTTGTGCTTTAAGGACCAAGGGGAAGTCTTTCTTTCTTTCTTTCTTTCTTTCTTTCTTTCTTTCTTTCTTCTTCTTTCTTTCGCTTTCAAACCCAATTTCACACAAATGCCCATTGGAGATGCAAGGCATTTTTTCACTATCTCTGGCCCTGCTTTCAGCCCCTGTCTAGCCTCCTACATGCTTTTGACTTCAGAAAATGGATGTCAGAAAAGGAAAGATTGGAGGTTGGCCTTGTCTTTCTGGTCACCTCAGGCATACGTCCAGTCCTCTTTCAAGGTCCTGCCTGCTTTAGGTTCCCCAACCCTAACCCTAGCTCTAGCCCTAATATCCTCCTAAGACCCAGCAATTCCTTTTTGTCCTCTGTAGTGGACATCAGTTTAAGTCTTATAAGTGAAAAACCATTCATGGCAACTTTTAAAATCCCGTTGTACTGTCTGGGGGACATCCAGGGCTTTCTGGTGATACCATTATTATGTAGGTGGGGTTAACCAATCACTCAGAATTGATTTGAAAATGGTGGATATATCATTTTTGGCTTTTCATGGCAACCAGACAGGGCATCCATCAATTTTTGTCAGATATTTAGTTTTTTTTTCATATTATCAAATTTGATGATAAAAGTGAGTCTAAATATGAATACAGAGAGATTTCAGAAAGAACCAGTCATTTTAACACCTTCAAAACACAACATTTGTTCAATGTCCCCTGTAGAGGACATCGAGACTTACTGCTACATGTTTTTTTTTTTTTTTTTTTTTAACTAATTTCAAAGTTTGAAATGACAAAGGGTTGACTGAGACAACAAGGTTTTTGCTTTTAATTTATAATAAATGATAGAAAAAAATACCCGTAGTGTACTTTTGCCATCTTATGGTGCCCGACCCACCAGTGTTTCTCTCATAGCTGGGGTCTGTGGCCCAAAGGCCAGGGGTCAAATTATGAGCGTCTTTAACATGGTATACACTTTAAGCAGCTTTGTAATGACCTCATGGCAAGCCATCCTACTTCTTTTCCACATTTGTAGTGAAGGGAGAGTGTAGTCACCCCTTCAAACCCTAAAACTCAGGTCTACAGCATGCCATTTCTGTACACTGGCTACAAAGCCAATGACCCAAGGCTCATTATTGAGGGGTTGTGCTTTAAGGACCAAGGGGAAGTCTTTCTTTCTTTCTTTCTTTCTTTCTTTCTTTCTTTCTTTCTTTCTTTCCGCCAAACCCAATTTCACACAAATGCCCATTGGAGATGCAAGGCATTTTTTCACTATCTCTGGCCCTGCTTTCAGCCCCTGTCTAGCCTCCTACATGCTTTTGACTTCAGAAAATGGATGTCAGAAAAGAAAAGATTGGAGGTTGGCCTTGTCTTTCTGGTCACCTCAGGCATACGTCCAGTCCTCTTTCAAGGTCCTGCCTGCTTTAGGTTCCCCAACCCTAACCCTAGCTCTAGCCCTAATATCCTCCTAAGACCCAGCAATTCCTTTTTTGTCCTCTGTAGTGGACATCAGTTTAAGTCTTATAAGTGAAAAACCATTCATGGCAACTTTTAAAATCCCGTTGTACTGTCTGGGGACATCCAGGGCTTTCTGGTGATACCATTATTATGTAGGTGGGGTTAACCAATCACTCAGAATTGATTTGAAAATGGTGGATATATCATTTTTGGCTTTTCATGGCAACCAGACAGGGCATCCATCAATTTTTGTCAGATATTTAGTTTTTTTTTCATATTATCAAATTTGATGATAAAAGTGAGTCTAAATATGAATACAGAGAGATTTCAGAAAGAACCAGTCATTTTAACACCTTCAAAACACAACATTTGTTCAATGTCCCCTGTAGAGGACATCGAGACTTACTGCTACATGTTTTTTTTTTTTTTTTTTTTTTAACTAATTTCAAAGTTTGAAATGACAAAGGGTTGACTGAGACAACAAGGTTTTTGCTTTTAATTTATAATAAATGATAGAAAAAAAATACCCGTAGTGTACTTTTGCCATCTTATGGTGCCCGACCCACCAGTGTTTCTCTCATAGCTGGGGTCTGTGGCCCAAAGGCCAGGGGTCAAATTATGAGCGTCTTTAACATGGTATACACTTTAAGCAGCTTTGTAATGACCTCATGGCAAGCCATCCTACTTCTTTTCCACATTTGTAGTGAAGGGAGAGTGTAGTCACCCCTTCAAACCCTAAAACTCAGGTCTACAGCATGCCATTTCTGTACACTGGCTACAAAGCCAATGACCCAAGGCTCATTATTGAGGGGTTGTGCTTTAAGGACCAAGGGAAGTCTTTCTTTCTTTCTTTCTTTCTTTCTTTCTTTCTTTCTTTCTTTCTTTCTTTCTTTCGCCAAACCCAATTTCACACAAATGCCCATTGGAGATGCAAGGCATTTTTTCACTATCTCTGGCCCTGCTTTCAGCCCCTGTCTAGCCTCCTACATGCTTTTGACTTCAGAAAATGGATGTCAGAAAAGGAAAGATTGGAGGTTGGCCTTGTCTTTCTGGTCACCTCAGGCATACGTCCAGTCCTCTTTCAAGGTCCTGCCTGCTTTAGGTTCCCCAACCCTAACCCTAGCTCTAGCCCTAATATCCTCCTAAGACCCAGCAATTCCTTTTTTGTCCTCTGTAGTGGACATCAGTTTAAGTCTTATAAGTGAAAAACCATTCATGGCAACTTTTAAAATCCCGTTGTACTGTCTGGGGGACATCCAGGGCTTTCTGGTGATACCATTATTATGTAGGTGGGGTTAACCAATCACTCAGAATTGATTTGAAAATGGTGGATATATCATTTTTGGCTTTTCATGGCAACCAGACAGGGCATCCATCAATTTTTGTCAGATATTTAGTTTTTTTTTCATATTATCAAATTTGATGATAAAAGTGAGTCTAAATATGAATACAGAGAGATTTCAGAAAGAACCAGTCATTTTAACACCTTCAAAACACAACATTTGTTCAATGTCCCCTGTAGAGGACATCGAGACTTACTGCTACATGTTTTTTTTTTTTTTTTTTTTAACTAATTTCAAAGTTTGAAATGACAAAGGGTTGACTGAGACAACAAGGTTTTTGCTTTTAATTTATAATAAATGATAGAAAAAAATACCCGTAGTGTACTTTTGCCATCTTATGGTGCCCGACCCACCAGTGTTTCTCTCATAGCTGGGGTCTGTGGCCCAAAGGCCAGGGGTCAAATTATGAGCGTCTTTAACATGGTATACACTTTAAGCAGCTTTGTAATGACCTCATGGCAAGCCATCCTACTTCTTTTCCACATTTGTAGTGAAGGAGAGTGTAGTCACCCCTTCAAACCCTAAAACTCAGGTCTACAGCATGCCATTTCTGTACACTGGCTACAAAGCCAATGACCCAAGGCTCATTATTGAGGGGTTGTGCTTTAAGGACCAAGGGGAAGTCTTTCTTTTCTTTCTTTCTTTCTTTCTTTCTTTCTTTCTTTCTTTCTTTCTTTCTTTCGCCAAACCCAATTTCACACAAATGCCCATTGGAGATGCAAGGCATTTTTTCACTATCTCTGGCCCTGCTTTCAGCCCCTGTCTAGCCTCCTACATGCTTTTGACTTCAGAAAATGGATGTCAGAAAAGGAAAAGATTGGAGGTTGGCCTTGTCTTTCTGGTCACCTCAGGCATACGTCCAGTCCTCTTTCAAGGTCCTGCCTGCTTTAGGTTCCCCAACCCTAACCCTAGCTCTAGCCCTAATATCCTCCTAAGACCCAGCAATTCCTTTTTTGTCCTCTGTAGTGGACATCAGTTTAAGTCTTATAAGTGAAAAACCATTCATGGCAACTTTTAAAATCCCGTTGTACTGTCTGGGGGACATCCAGGGCTTTCTGGTGATACCATTATTATGTAGGTGGGGTTAACCAATCACTCAGAATTGATTTGAAAATGGTGGATATATCATTTTTGGCTTTTCATGGCAACCAGACAGGGCATCCATCAATTTTTGTCAGATATTTAGTTTTTTTTTCATATTATCAAATTTGATGATAAAAGTGAGTCTAAATATGAATACAGAGAGATTTCAGAAAGAACCAGTCATTTTAACACCTTCAAAACACAACATTTGTTCAATGTCCCCTGTAGAGGACATCGAGACTTACTGCTACATGTTTTTTTTTTTTTTTTTTTTTAACTAATTTCAAAGTTTGAAATGACAAAGGGTTGACTGAGACAACAAGGTTTTTGCTTTTAATTTATAATAAATGATAGAAAAAAATACCCGTAGTGTACTTTTGCCATCTTATGGTGCCCGACCCACCAGTGTTTCTCTCATAGCTGGGGTCTGTGGCCCAAAGGCCAGGGTCAAATTATGAGCGTCTTTAACATGGTATACACTTTAAGCAGCTTTGTAATGACCTCATGGCAAGCCATCCTACTTCTTTTCCACATTTGTAGTGAAGGGAGAGTGTAGTCACCCCTTCAAACCCTAAAACTCAGGTCTACAGCATGCCATTTCTGTACACTGGCTACAAAGCCAATGACCCAAGGCTCATTATTGAGGGGTTGTGCTTTAAGGACCAAGGGGAAGTCTTTCTTTCTTTCTTTCTTTCTTTCTTTCTTTCTTTCTTTCTTTCTTTCGCCAAACCCAATTTCACACAAATGCCCATTGGAGATGCAAGGCATTTTTTCACTATCTCTGGCCCTGCTTTCAGCCCCTGTCTAGCCTCCTACATGCTTTTGACTTCAGAAAATGGATGTCAGAAAAGGAAAGATTGGAGGTTGGCCTTGTCTTTCTGGTCACCTCAGGCATACGTCCAGTCCTCTTTCAAGGTCCTGCCTGCTTTAGGTTCCCCAACCCTAACCCTAGCTCTAGCCCTAATATCCTCCTAAGACCCAGCAATTCCTTTTTTGTCCTCTGTAGTGGACATCAGTTTAAGTCTTATAAGTGAAAAACCATTCATGGCAACTTTTAAAATCCCGTTGTACTGTCTGGGGGACATCCAGGGCTTTCTGGTGATACCATTATTATGTAGGTGGGGTTAACCAATCACTCAGAATTGATTTGAAAATGGTGGATATATCATTTTTGGCTTTTCATGGCAACCAGACAGGGCATCCATCAATTTTTGTCAGATATTTAGTTTTTTTTTCATATTATCAAATTTGATGATAAAAGTGAGTCTAAATATGAATACAGAGAGATTTCAGAAAGAACCAGTCATTTTAACACCTTCAAAACACAACATTTGTTCAATGTCCCCTGTAGAGGACATCGAGACTTACTGCTACATGTTTTTTTTTTTTTTTTTTTTTAACTAATTTCAAAGTTTGAAATGACAAAGGGTTGACTGAGACAACAAGGTTTTTGCTTTTAATTTATAATAAATGATAGAAAAAAATACCCGTAGTGTACTTTTGCCATCTTATGGTGCCCGACCCACCAGTGTTTCTCTCATAGCTGGGGTCTGTGGCCCAAAGGCCAGGGGTCAAATTATGAGCGTCTTTAACATGGTATACACTTTAAGCAGCTTTGTAATGACCTCATGGCAAGCCATCCTACTTCTTTTCCACATTTGTAGTGAAGGGAGAGTGTAGTCACCCCTTCAAACCCTAAAACTCAGGTCTACAGCATGCCATTTCTGTACACTGGCTACAAAGCCAATGACCCAAGGCTCATTATTGAGGGGTTGTGCTTTAAGGACCAAGGGGAAGTCTTTCTTTCTTTCTTTCTTTCTTTCTTTCTTTCTTTCTTTCTTTCTTTCTTTCTTTCTTTCTTTCTTTCGCCAAACCCAATTTCACACAAATGCCCATTGGAGATGCAAGGCATTTTTTCACTATCTCTGGCCCTGCTTTCAGCCCCTGTCTAGCCTCCTACATGCTTTTGACTTCAGAAAATGGATGTCAGAAAAGGAAAGATTGGAGGTTGGCCTTGTCTTTCTGGTCACCTCAGGCATACGTCCAGTCCTCTTTCAAGGTCCTGCCTGCTTTAGGTTCCCCAACCCTAACCCTAGCTCTAGCCCTAATATCCTCCTAAGACCCAGCAATTCCTTTTTGTCCTCTGTAGTGGACATCAGTTTAAGTCTTATAAGTGAAAAACCATTCATGGCAACTTTTAAAATCCCGTTGTACTGTCTGGGGGACATCCAGGGCTTTCTGGTGATACCATTATTATGTAGGTGGGGTTAACCAATCACTCAGAATTGATTTGAAAATGGTGGATATATCATTTTTGGCTTTTCATGGCAACCAGACAGGGCATCCATCAATTTTTGTCAGATATTTAGTTTTTTTTTCATATTATCAAATTTGATGATAAAAGTGAGTCTAAATATGAATACAGAGAGATTTCAGAAAGAACCAGTCATTTTAACACCTTCAAAACACAACATTTGTTCAATGTCCCCTGTAGAGGACATCGAGACTTACTGCTACATGTTTTTTTTTTTTTTTTTTTTTAACTAATTTCAAAGTTTGAAATGACAAAGGGTTGACTGAGACAACAAGGTTTTTGCTTTTAATTTATAATAAATGATAGAAAAAAATACCCGTAGTGTACTTTTGCCATCTTATGGTGCCCGACCCACCAGTGTTTCTCTCATAGCTGGGGTCTGTGGCCCAAAGGCCAGGGGTCAAATTATGAGCGTCTTTAACATGGTATACACTTTAAGCAGCTTTGTAATGACCTCATGGCAAGCCATCCTACTTCTTTTCCACATTTGTAGTGAAGGGAGAGTGTAGTCACCCCTTCAAACCCTAAAACTCAGGTCTACAGCATGCCATTTCTGTACACTGGCTACAAAGCCAATGACCCAAGGCTCATTATTGAGGGGTTGTGCTTTAAGGACCAAGGGGAAGTCTTTCTTTCTTTCTTTCTTTCTTTCTTTCTTTCTTTCTTTCTTTCGCCAAACCCAATTTCACACAAATGCCCATTGGAGATGCAAGGCATTTTTTCACTATCTCTGGCCCTGCTTTCAGCCCCTGTCTAGCCTCCTACATGCTTTTGACTTCAGAAAATGGATGTCAGAAAAGGAAAGATTGGAGGTTGGCCTTGTCTTTCTGGTCACCTCAGGCATACGTCCAGTCCTCTTTCAAGGTCCTGCCTGCTTTAGGTTCCCCAACCCTAACCCTAGCTCTAGCCCTAATATCCTCCTAAGACCCAGCAATTCCTTTTTTGTCCTCTGTAGTGGACATCAGTTTAAGTCTTATAAGTGAAAAACCATTCATGGCAACTTTTAAAATCCCGTTGTACTGTCTGGGGGACATCCAGGGCTTTCTGGTGATACCATTATTATGTAGGTGGGGTTAACCAATCACTCAGAATTGATTTGAAAATGGTGGATATATCATTTTTGGCTTTTCATGGCAACCAGACAGGGCATCCATCAATTTTTGTCAGATATTTAGTTTTTTTTTCATATTATCAAATTTGATGATAAAAGTGAGTCTAAATATGAATACAGAGAGATTTCAGAAAGAACCAGTCATTTTAACACCTTCAAAACACAACATTTGTTCAATGTCCCCTGTAGAGGACATCGAGACTTACTGCTACATGTTTTTTTTTTTTTTTTTTTTTTTAACTAATTTCAAAGTTTGAAATGACAAAGGGTTGACTGAGACAACAAGGTTTTTGCTTTTAATTTATAATAAATGATAGAAAAAAATACCCGTAGTGTACTTTTGCCATCTTATGGTGCCCGACCCACCAGTGTTTCTCTCATAGCTGGGGTCTGTGGCCCAAAGGCCAGGGTCAAATTATGAGCGTCTTTAACATGGTATACACTTTAAGCAGCTTTGTAATGACCTCATGGCAAGCCATCCTACTTCTTTTCCACATTTGTAGTGAAGGGAGAGTGTAGTCACCCCTTCAAACCCTAAAACTCAGGTCTACAGCATGCCATTTCTGTACACTGGCTACAAAGCCAATGACCCAAGGCTCATTATTGAGGGGTTGTGCTTTAAGGACCAAGGGGAAGTCTTTCTTTCTTTCTTTCTTTCTTTCTTTCTTTCTTTCTTTCTTTCTTTCTTTCTTTTTCTTTCGCCAAACCCAATTTCACACAAATGCCCATTGGAGATGCAAGGCATTTTTTCACTATCTCTGGCCCTGCTTTCAGCCCCTGTCTAGCCTCCTACATGCTTTTGACTTCAGAAAATGGATGTCAGAAAAGGAAAAGATTGGAGGTTGGCCTTGTCTTTCTGGTCACCTCAGGCATACGTCCAGTCCTCTTTCAAGGTCCTGCCTGCTTTAGGTTCCCCAACCCTAGCTCTAGCCCTAATATCCTCCTAAGACCCAGCAATTCCTTTTTTGTCCTCTGTAGTGGACATCAGTTTAAGTCTTATAAGTGAAAAACCATTCATGGCAACTTTTAAAATCCCGTTGTACTGTCTGGGGGACATCCAGGGCTTTCTGGTGATACCATTATTATGTAGGTGGGGTTAACCAATCACTCAGAATTGATTTGAAAATGGTGGATATATCATTTTTGGCTTTTCATGGCAACCAGACAGGGCATCCATCAATTTTTGTCAGATATTTAGTTTTTTTTTTCATATTATCAAATTTGATGATAAAAGTGAGTCTAAATATGAATACAGAGAGATTTCAGAAAGAACCAGTCATTTTAACACCTTCAAAACACAACATTTGTTCAATGTCCCCTGTAGAGGACATCGAGACTTACTGCTACATGTTTTTTTTTTTTTTTTTTTTTTAACTAATTTCAAAGTTTGAAATGACAAAGGGTTGACTGAGACAACAAGGTTTTTGCTTTTAATTTATAATAAATGATAGAAAAAAATACCCGTAGTGTACTTTTGCCATCTTATGGTGCCCGACCCACCAGTGTTTCTCTCATAGCTGGGGTCTGTGGCCCAAAGGCCAGGGGTCAAATTATGAGCGTCTTTAACATGGTATACACTTTAAGCAGCTTTGTAATGACCTCATGGCAAGCCATCCTACTTCTTTTCCACATTTGTAGTGAAGGGAGAGTGTAGTCACCCCTTCAAACCCTAAAACTCAGGTCTACAGCATGCCATTTCTGTACACTGGCTACAAAGCCAATGACCCAAGGCTCATTATTGAGGGGTTGTGCTTTAAGGACCAAGGGAAGTCTTTCTTTCTTTCTTTCTTTCTTTCTTTCTTTCTTTCTTTCTTTCTTTCGCCAAACCCAATTTCACACAAATGCCCATTGGAGATGCAAGGCATTTTTTCACTATCTCTGGCCCTGCTTTCAGCCCCTGTCTAGCCTCCTACATGCTTTTGACTTCAGAAAATGGATGTCAGAAAAGGAAAGATTGGAGGTTGGCCTTGTCTTTCTGGTCACCTCAGGCATACGTCCAGTCCTCTTTCAAGGTCCTGCCTGCTTTAGGTTCCCCAACCCTAACCCTAGCTCTAGCCCTAATATCCTCCTAAGACCCAGCAATTCCTTTTTTGTCCTCTGTAGTGGACATCAGTTTAAGTCTTATAAGTGAAAAACCATTCATGGCAACTTTTAAAATCCCGTTGTACTGTCTGGGGGACATCCAGGGCTTTCTGGTGATACCATTATTATGTAGGTGGGGTTAACCAATCACTCAGAATTGATTTGAAAATGGTGGATATATCATTTTTGGCTTTTCATGGCAACCAGACAGGGCATCCATCAATTTTTGTCAGATATTTAGTTTTTTTTCATATTATCAAATTTGATGATAAAAGTGAGTCTAAATATGAATACAGAGAGATTTCAGAAAGAACCAGTCATTTTAACACCTTCAAAACACAACATTTGTTCAATGTCCCCTGTAGAGGACATCGAGACTTACTGCTACATGTTTTTTTTTTTTTTTTTTTTAACTAATTTCAAAGTTTGAAATGACAAAGGGTTGACTGAGACAACAAGGTTTTTGCTTTTAATTTATAATAAATGATAGAAAAAAATACCCGTAGTGTACTTTTGCCATCTTATGGTGCCCGACCCACCAGTGTTTCTCTCATAGCTGGGGTCTGTGGCCCAAAGGCCAGGGGTCAAATTATGAGCGTCTTTAACATGGTATACACTTTAAGCAGCTTTGTAATGACCTCATGGCAAGCCATCCTACTTCTTTTCCACATTTGTAGTGAAGGGAGAGTGTAGTCACCCCTTCAAACCCTAAAACTCAGGTCTACAGCATGCCATTTCTGTACACTGGCTACAAAGCCAATGACCCAAGGCTCATTATTGAGGGGTTGTGCTTTAAGGACCAAGGGGAAGTCTTTCTTTCTTTCTTTCTTTCTTTCTTTCTTTCTTTCTTTCTTTCGCCAAACCCAATTTCACACAAATGCCCATTGGAGATGCAAGGCATTTTTTCACTATCTCTGGCCCTGCTTTCAGCCCCTGTCTAGCCTCCTACATGCTTTTGACTTCAGAAAATGGATGTCAGAAAAGGAAAGATTGGAGGTTGGCCTTGTCTTTCTGGTCACCTCAGGCATACGTCCAGTCCTCTTTCAAGGTCCTGCCTGCTTTAGGTTCCCCAACCCTAACCCTAGCTCTAGCCCTAATATCCTCCTAAGACCCAGCAATTCCTTTTTTGTCCTCTGTAGTGGACATCAGTTTAAGTCTTATAAGTGAAAAACCATTCATGGCAACTTTTAAAATCCCGTTGTACTGTCTGGGGGACATCCAGGGCTTTCTGGTGATACCATTATTATGTAGGTGGGGTTAACCAATCACTCAGAATTGATTTGAAAATGGTGGATATATCATTTTTGGCTTTTCATGGCAACCAGACAGGGCATCCATCAATTTTTGTCAGATATTTAGTTTTTTTTTTCATATTATCAAATTTGATGATAAAAGTGAGTCTAAATATGAATACAGAGAGATTTCAGAAAGAACCAGTCATTTTAACACCTTCAAAACACAACATTTGTTCAATGTCCCCTGTAGAGGACATCGAGACTTACTGCTACATGTTTTTTTTTTTTTTTTTTTTTAACTAATTTCAAAGTTTGAAATGACAAAGGGTTGACTGAGACAACAAGGTTTTTGCTTTTAATTTATAATAAATGATAGAAAAAAATACCCGTAGTGTACTTTTGCCATCTTATGGTGCCCGACCCACCAGTGTTTCTCTCATAGCTGGGGTCTGTGGCCCAAAGGCCAGGGGTCAAATTATGAGCGTCTTTAACATGGTATACACTTTAAGCAGCTTTGTAATGACCTCATGGCAAGCCATCCTACTTCTTTTCCACATTTGTAGTGAAGGGAGAGTGTAGTCACCCCTTCAAACCCTAAAACTCAGGTCTACAGCATGCCATTTCTGTACACTGGCTACAAAGCCAATGACCCAAGGCTCATTATTGAGGGGTTGTGCTTTAAGGACCAAGGGGAAGTCTTTCTTTCTTTCTTTCTTTCTTTCTTTCTTTCTTTCTTTCTTTCTTTCTTTCTTTCTTCGCCAAACCCAATTTCACACAAATGCCCATTGGAGATGCAAGGCATTTTTTCACTATCTCTGGCCCTGCTTTCAGCCCCTGTCTAGCCTCCTACATGCTTTTGACTTCAGAAAATGGATGTCAGAAAAGGAAAGATTGGAGGTTGGCCTTGTCTTTCTGGTCACCTCAGGCATACGTCCAGTCCTCTTTCAAGGTCCTGCCTGCTTTAGGTTCCCCAACCCTAACCCTAGCTCTAGCCCTAATATCCTCCTAAGACCCAGCAATTCCTTTTTTGTCCTCTGTAGTGGACATCAGTTTAAGTCTTATAAGTGAAAAACCATTCATGGCAACTTTTAAAATCCCGTTGTACTGTCTGGGGGACATCCAGGGCTTTCTGGTGATACCATTATTATGTAGGTGGGGTTAACCAATCACTCAGAATTGATTTGAAAATGGTGGATATATCATTTTTGGCTTTTCATGGCAACCAGACAGGGCATCCATCAATTTTTGTCAGATATTTAGTTTTTTTTTCATATTATCAAATTTGATGATAAAAGTGAGTCTAAATATGAATACAGAGAGATTTCAGAAAGAACCAGTCATTTTAACACCTTCAAAACACAACATTTGTTCAATGTCCCCTGTAGAGGACATCGAGACTTACTGCTACATGTTTTTTTTTTTTTTTTTTTTAACTAATTTCAAAGTTTGAAATGACAAAGGGTTGACTGAGACAACAAGGTTTTTGCTTTTTAATTTATAATAAATGATAGAAAAAAATACCCGTAGTGTACTTTTGCCATCTTATGGTGCCCGACCCACCAGTGTTTCTCTCATAGCTGGGGTCTGTGGCCCAAAGGCCAGGGGTCAAATTATGAGCGTCTTTAACATGGTATACACTTTAAGCAGCTTTGTAATGACCTCATGGCAAGCCATCCTACTTCTTTTCCACATTTGTAGTGAAGGGAGAGTGTAGTCACCCCTTCAAACCCTAAAACTCAGGTCTACAGCATGCCATTTCTGTACACTGGCTACAAAGCCAATGACCCAAGGCTCATTATTGAGGGGTTGTGCTTTAAGGACCAAGGGGAAGTCTTTCTTTCTTTTCTTTCTTTCTTTCTTTCTTTCTTTCTTTCTTTCGCCAAACCCAATTTCACACAAATGCCCATTGGAGATGCAAGGCATTTTTCACTATCTCTGGCCCTGCTTTCAGCCCCTGTCTAGCCTCCTACATGCTTTTGACTTCAGAAAATGGATGTCAGAAAAGGAAAGATTGGAGGTTGGCCTTGTCTTTCTGGTCACCTCAGGCATACGTCCAGTCCTCTTTCAAGGTCCTGCCTGCTTTAGGTTCCCCAACCTAACCCTAGCTCTAGCCCTAATATCCTCCTAAGACCCAGCAATTCCTTTTTTGTCCTCTGTAGTGGACATCAGTTTAAGTCTTATAAGTGAAAAACCATTCATGGCAACTTTTAAAATCCCGTTGTACTGTCTGGGGGACATCCAGGGCTTTCTGGTGATACCATTATTATGTAGGTGGGGTTAACCAATCACTCAGAATTGATTTGAAAATGGTGGATATATCATTTTTGGCTTTTCATGGCAACCAGACAGGGCATCCATCAATTTTTGTCAGATATTTAGTTTTTTTTTCATATTATCAAATTTGATGATAAAAGTGAGTCTAAATATGAATACAGAGAGATTTCAGAAAGAACCAGTCATTTTAACACCTTCAAAACACAACATTTGTTCAATGTCCCCTGTAGAGGACATCGAGACTTACTGCTACATGTTTTTTTTTTTTTTTTTTTTTTTAACTAATTTCAAAGTTTGAAATGACAAAGGGTTGACTGAGACAACAAGGTTTTTGCTTTTAATTTATAATAAATGATAGAAAAAAATACCCGTAGTGTACTTTTGCCATCTTATGGTGCCCGACCCACCAGTGTTTCTCTCATAGCTGGGGTCTGTGGCCCAAAGGCCAGGGGTCAAATTATGAGCGTCTTTAACATGGTATACACTTTAAGCAGCTTTGTAATGACCTCATGGCAAGCCATCCTACTTCTTTTCCACATTTGTAGTGAAGGGAGAGTGTAGTCACCCCTTCAAACCCTAAAACTCAGGTCTACAGCATGCCATTTCTGTACACTGGCTACAAAGCCAATGACCCAAGGCTCATTATTGAGGGGTTGTGCTTTAAGGACCAAGGGGAAGTCTTTCTTTCTTTCTTTCTTTCTTTCTTTCTTTCTTTCTTTCTTTCTTTCTTTTGCCAAACCCAATTTCACACAAATGCCCATTGGAGATGCAAGGCATTTTTTCACTATCTCTGGCCCTGCTTTCAGCCCCTGTCTAGCCTCCTACATGCTTTTGACTTCAGAAAATGGATGTCAGAAAAGGAAAGATTGGAGGTTGGCCTTGTCTTTCTGGTCACCTCAGGCATACGTCCAGTCCTCTTTCAAGGTCCTGCCTGCTTTAGGTTCCCCAACCCTAACCCTAGCTCTAGCCCTAATATCCTCCTAAGACCCAGCAATTCCTTTTTTGTCCTCTGTAGTGGACATCAGTTTAAGTCTTATAAGTGAAAAACCATTCATGGCAACTTTTAAAATCCCGTTGTACTGTCTGGGGGACATCCAGGGCTTTCTGGTGATACCATTATTATGTAGGTGGGGTTAACCAATCACTCAGAATTGATTTGAAAATGGTGGATATATCATTTTTGGCTTTTCATGGCAACCAGACAGGGCATCCATCAATTTTTGTCAGATATTTAGTTTTTTTTCATATTATCAAATTTGATGATAAAAGTGAGTCTAAATATGAATACAGAGAGATTTCAGAAAGAACCAGTCATTTTAACACCTTCAAAACACAACATTTGTTCAATGTCCCCTGTAGAGGACATCGAGACTTACTGCTACATGTTTTTTTTTTTTTTTTTTTTTTTAACTAATTTCAAAGTTTGAAATGACAAAGGGTTGACTGAGACAACAAGGTTTTTGCTTTTAATTTATAATAAATGATAGAAAAAAATACCCGTAGTGTACTTTTGCCATCTTATGGTGCCCGACCCACCAGTGTTTCTCTCATAGCTGGGGTCTGTGGCCCAAAGGCCAGAGGTCAAATTATGAGCGTCTTTAACATGGTATACACTTTAAGCAGCTTTGTAATGACCTCATGGCAAGCCATCCTACTTCTTTTCCACATTTGTAGTGAAGGGAGAGTGTAGTCACCCCTTCAAACCCTAAAACTCAGGTCTACAGCATGCCATTTCTGTACACTGGCTACAAAGCCAATGACCCAAGGCTCATTATTGAGGGGTTGTGCTTTAAGGACCAAGGGAAAGTCTTTCTTTCTTTCTTTCTTTCTTTCTTTCTTTCCTTCGCCAAACCCAATTTCACACAAATGCCCATTGGAGATGCAAGGCATTTTTTCACTATCTCTGGCCCTGCTTTCAGCCCCTGTCTAGCCTCCTACATGCTTTTGACTTCAGAAAATGGATGTCAGAAAAGAAAAGATTGGAGGTTGGCCTTGTCTTTCTGGTCACCTCAGGCATACGTCCAGTCCTCTTTCAAGGTCCTGCCTGCTTTAGGTTCCCCAACCCTAACCCTAGCTCTAGCCCTAATATCCTCCTAAGACCCAGCAATTCCTTTTTTGTCCTCTGTAGTGGACATCAGTTTAAGTCTTATAAGTGAAAAACCATTCATGGCAACTTTTAAAATCCCGTTGTACTGTCTGGGGGACATCCAGGGCTTTCTGGTGATACCATTATTATGTAGGTGGGGTTAACCAATCACTCAGAATTGATTTGAAAATGGTGGATATATCATTTTTGGCTTTTCATGGCAACCAGACAGGGCATCCATCAATTTTTGTCAGATATTTAGTTTTTTTTTCATATTATCAAATTTGATGATAAAAGTGAGTCTAAATATGAATACAGAGAGATTTCAGAAAGAACCAGTCATTTTAACACCTTCAAAACACAACATTTGTTCAATGTCCCCTGTAGAGGACATCGAGACTTACTGCTACATGTTTTTTTTTTTTTTTTTTTTAACTAATTTCAAAGTTTGAAATGACAAAGGGTTGACTGAGACAACAAGGTTTTTGCTTTTAATTTATAATAAATGATAGAAAAAAATACCCGTAGTGTACTTTTGCCATCTTATGGTGCCCGACCCACCAGTGTTTCTCTCATAGCTGGGGTCTGTGGCCCAAAGGCCAGGGGTCAAATTATGAGCGTCTTTAACATGGTATACACTTTAAGCAGCTTTGTAATGACCTCATGGCAAGCCATCCTACTTCTTTTCCACATTTGTAGTGAAGGGAGAGTGTAGTCACCCCTTCAAACCCTAAAACTCAGGTCTACAGCATGCCATTTCTGTACACTGGCTACAAAGCCAATGACCCAAGGCTCATTATTGAGGGGTTGTGCTTTAAGGACCAAGGGGAAGTCTTTCTTTCTTTCTTTCTTTCTTTCTTTCTTTCTTTCTTTCTTTCTTTCCTTCGCCAAACCCAATTTCACACAAATGCCCATTGGAGATGCAAGGCATTTTTTCACTATCTCTGGCCCTGCTTTCAGCCCCTGTCTAGCCTCCTACATGCTTTTGACTTCAGAAAATGGATGTCAGAAAAGGAAAGATTGGAGGTTGGCCTTGTCTTTCTGGTCACCTCAGGCATACGTCCAGTCCTCTTTCAAGGTCCTGCCTGCTTTAGGTTCCCCAACCCTAACCCTAGCTCTAGCCCTAATATCCTCCTAAGACCCAGCAATTCCTTTTTTGTCCTCTGTAGTGGACATCAGTTTAAGTCTTATAAGTGAAAAACCATTCATGGCAACTTTTAAAATCCCGTTGTACTGTCTGGGGGACATCCAGGGCTTTCTGGTGATACCATTATTATGTAGGTGGGGTTAACCAATCACTCAGAATTGATTTGAAAATGGTGGATATATCATTTTTGGCTTTTCATGGCAACCAGACAGGGCATCCATCAATTTTTGTCAGATATTTAGTTTTTTTTTCATATTATCAAATTTGATGATAAAAGTGAGTCTAAATATGAATACAGAGAGATTTCAGAAAGAACCAGTCATTTTAACACCTTCAAAACACAACATTTGTTCAATGTCCCCTGTAGAGGACATCGAGACTTACTGCTACATGTTTTTTTTTTTTTTTTTTTAACTAATTTCAAAGTTTGAAATGACAAAGGGTTGACTGAGACAACAAGGTTTTTGCTTTTAATTTATAATAAATGATAGAAAAAAATACCCGTAGTGTACTTTTGCCATCTTATGGTGCCCGACCCACCAGTGTTTCTCTCATAGCTGGGGTCTGTGGCCCAAAGGCCAGGGTCAAATTATGAGCGTCTTTAACATGGTATACACTTTAAGCAGCTTTGTAATGACCTCATGGCAAGCCATCCTACTTCTTTTCCACATTTGTAGTGAAGGGAGAGTGTAGTCACCCCTTCAAACCCTAAAACTCAGGTCTACAGCATGCCATTTCTGTACACTGGCTACAAAGCCAATGACCCAAGGCTCATTATTGAGGGGTTGTGCTTTAAGGACCAAGGGAAGTCTTTCTTTCTTTCTTTCTTTCTTTCTTTCTTTCTTTCTTTCCTTCTTGCCAAACCCAATTTCACACAAATGCCCATTGGAGATGCAAGGCATTTTTTCACTATCTCTGGCCCTGCTTTCAGCCCCTGTCTAGCCTCCTACATGCTTTTGACTTCAGAAAATGGATGTCAGAAAAGGAAAGATTGGAGGTTGGCCTTGTCTTTCTGGTCACCTCAGGCATACGTCCAGTCCTCTTTCAAGGTCCTGCCTGCTTTAGGTTCCCCAACCCTAACCCTAGCTCTAGCCCTAATATCCTCCTAAGACCCAGCAATTCCTTTTTTGTCCTCTGTAGTGGACATCAGTTTAAGTCTTATAAGTGAAAAACCATTCATGGCAACTTTTAAAATCCCGTTGTACTGTCTGGGGGACATCCAGGGCTTTCTGGTGATACCATTATTATGTAGGTGGGGTTAACCAATCACTCAGAATTGATTTGAAAATGGTGGATATATCATTTTTGGCTTTTCATGGCAACCAGACAGGGCATCCATCAATTTTTGTCAGATATTTAGTTTTTTTTCATATTATCAAATTTGATGATAAAAGTGAGTCTAAATATGAATACAGAGAGATTTCAGAAAGAACCAGTCATTTTAACACCTTCAAAACACAACATTTGTTCAATGTCCCCTGTAGAGGACATCGAGACTTACTGCTACATGTTTTTTTTTTTTTTTTTTTTTAACTAATTTCAAAGTTTGAAATGACAAAGGGTTGACTGAGACAACAAGGTTTTTGCTTTTAATTTATAATAAATGATAGAAAAAAATACCCGTAGTGTACTTTTGCCATCTTATGGTGCCCGACCCACCAGTGTTTCTCTCATAGCTGGGGTCTGTGGCCCAAAGGCCAGGGGTCAAATTATGAGCGTCTTTAACATGGTATACACTTTAAGCAGCTTTGTAATGACCTCATGGCAAGCCATCCTACTTCTTTTCCACATTTGTAGTGAAGGGAGAGTGTAGTCACCCCTTCAAACCCTAAAACTCAGGTCTACAGCATGCCATTTCTGTACACTGGCTACAAAGCCAATGACCCAAGGCTCATTATTGAGGGGTTGTGCTTTAAGGACCAAGGGGAAGTCTTTCTTTCTTTCTTTCTTTCTTTCTTTCTTTCTTTCTTTCCTTCGCCAAACCCAATTTCACACAAATGCCCATTGGAGATGCAAGGCATTTTTTCACTATCTCTGGCCCTGCTTTCAGCCCCTGTCTAGCCTCCTACATGCTTTTGACTTCAGAAAATGGATGTCAGAAAAGGAAAGATTGGAGGTTGGCCTTGTCTTTCTGGTCACCTCAGGCATACGTCCAGTCCTCTTTCAAGGTCCTGCCTGCTTTAGGTTCCCCAACCCTAACCCTAGCTCTAGCCCTAATATCCTCCTAAGACCCAGCAATTCCTTTTTTGTCCTCTGTAGTGGACATCAGTTTAAGTCTTATAAGTGAAAAACCATTCATGGCAACTTTTAAAATCCCGTTGTACTGTCTGGGGGACATCCAGGGCTTTCTGGTGATACCATTATTATGTAGGTGGGGTTAACCAATCACTCAGAATTGATTTGAAAATGGTGGATATATCATTTTTGGCTTTTCATGGCAACCAGACAGGGCATCCATCAATTTTTGTCAGATATTTAGTTTTTTTTTCATATTATCAAATTTGATGATAAAAGTGAGTCTAAATATGAATACAGAGAGATTTCAGAAAGAACCAGTCATTTTAACACCTTCAAAACACAACATTTGTTCAATGTCCCCTGTAGAGGACATCGAGACTTACTGCTACATGTTTTTTTTTTTTTTTTTTTTTTTTTTAACTAATTTCAAAGTTTGAAATGACAAAGGGTTGACTGAGACAACAAGGTTTTTGCTTTTAATTTATAATAAATGATAGAAAAAAATACCCGTAGTGTACTTTTGCCATCTTATGGTGCCCGACCCACCAGTGTTTCTCTCATAGCTGGGGTCTGTGGCCCAAAGGCCAGGGGTCAAATTATGAGCGTCTTTAACATGGTATACACTTTAAGCAGCTTTGTAATGACCTCATGGCAAGCCATCCTACTTCTTTTCCACATTTGTAGTGAAGGGAGAGTGTAGTCACCCCTTCAAACCCTAAAACTCAGGTCTACAGCATGCCATTTCTGTACACTGGCTACAAAGCCAATGACCCAAGGCTCATTATTGAGGGGTTGTGCTTTAAGGACCAAGGGGAAGTCTTTCTTTCTTTCTTTCTTTCTTTCTTTCTTTCTTTCTTTCTTTCCTTCGCCAAACCCAATTTCACACAAATGCCCATTGGAGATGCAAGGCATTTTTTCACTATCTCTGGCCCTGCTTTCAGCCCCTGTCTAGCCTCCTACATGCTTTTGACTTCAGAAAATGGATGTCAGAAAAGAAAAGATTGGAGGTTGGCCTTGTCTTTCTGGTCACCTCAGGCATACGTCCAGTCCTCTTTCAAGGTCCTGCCTGCTTTAGGTTCCCCAACCCTAACCCTAGCTCTAGCCCTAATATCCTCCTAAGACCCAGCAATTCCTTTTTTGTCCTCTGTAGTGGACATCAGTTTAAGTCTTATAAGTGAAAAACCATTCATGGCAACTTTTAAAATCCCGTTGTACTGTCTGGGGGACATCCAGGGCTTTCTGGTGATACCATTATTATGTAGGTGGGGTTAACCAATCACTCAGAATTGATTTGAAAATGGTGGATATATCATTTTTGGCTTTTCATGGCAACCAGACAGGGCATCCATCAATTTTTGTCAGATATTTAGTTTTTTTTTCATATTATCAAATTTGATGATAAAAGTGAGTCTAAATATGAATACAGAGAGATTTCAGAAAGAACCAGTCATTTTAACACCTTCAAAACACAACATTTGTTCAATGTCCCCTGTAGAGGACATCGAGACTTACTGCTACATGTTTTTTTTTTTTTTTTTTTTTTTAACTAATTTCAAAGTTTGAAATGACAAAGGGTTGACTGAGACAACAAGGTTTTTGCTTTTAATTTATAATAAATGATAGAAAAAAATACCCGTAGTGTACTTTTGCCATCTTATGGTGCCCGACCCACCAGTGTTTCTCTCATAGCTGGGGTCTGTGGCCCAAAGGCCAGGGTCAAATTATGAGCGTCTTTAACATGGTATACACTTTAAGCAGCTTTGTAATGACCTCATGGCAAGCCATCCTACTTCTTTTCCACATTTGTAGTGAAGGGAGAGTGTAGTCACCCCTTCAAACCCTAAAACTCAGGTCTACAGCATGCCATTTCTGTACACTGGCTACAAAGCCAATGACCCAAGGCTCATTATTGAGGGGTTGTGCTTTAAGGACCAAGGGAAGTCTTTCTTTCTTTCTTTCTTTCTTTCTTTCTTTCTTTCTTTCTTTCTTTCTTTCGCCAAACCCAATTTCACACAAATGCCCATTGGAGATGCAAGGCATTTTTTCACTATCTCTGGCCCTGCTTTCAGCCCCTGTCTAGCCTCCTACATGCTTTTGACTTCAGAAAATGGATGTCAGAAAAGGAAAGATTGGAGGTTGGCCTTGTCTTTCTGGTCACCTCAGGCATACGTCCAGTCCTCTTTCAAGGTCCTGCCTGCTTTAGGTTCCCCAACCCTAACCCTAGCTCTAGCCCTAATATCCTCCTAAGACCCAGCAATTCCTTTTTTGTCCTCTGTAGTGGACATCAGTTTAAGTCTTATAAGTGAAAAACCATTCATGCCAACTTTTAAAATCCCGTTGTACTGTCTGGGGGACATCCAGGGCTTTCTGGTGATACCATTATTATGTAGGTGGGGTTAACCAATCACTCAGAATTGATTTGAAAATGGTGGATATATCATTTTTGGCTTTTCATGGCAACCAGACAGGACATCCATCAATTTTTGTCAGATATTTAGTTTTTTTTTCATATTATCAAATTTGATGATAAAAGTGAGTCTAAATATGAATACAGAGAGATTTCAGAAAGAACCAGTCATTTTAACACCTTCAAAACACAACATTTGTTCAATGTCCCCTGTAGAGGACATCGAGACTTACTGCTACATGTTTTTTTTTTTTTTTTTTTTTTTTAACTTATTTCAAAGTTTGAAATGACAAAGGGTTGACTGAGACAACAAGGTTTTTGCTTTTAATTTATAATAAATGATAGAAAAAAATACCCGTAGTGTACTTTTGCCATCTTATGGTGCCCGACCCACCAGTGTTTCTCTCATAGCTGGGGTCTGTGGCCCAAAGGCCAGGGGTCAAATTATGAGCGTCTTTAACATGGTATACACTTTAAGCAGCTTTGTAATGACCTCATGGCAAGCCATCCTACTTCTTTTCCACATTTGTAGTGAAGGGAGAGTGTAGTCACCCCTTCAAACCCTAAAACTCAGGTCTACAGCATGCCATTTCTGTACACTGGCTACAAAGCCAATGACCCAAGGCTCATTATTGAGGGGTTGTGCTTTAAGGACCAAGGGGAAGTCTTTCTTTCTTTCTTTCTTTCTTTCTTTCTTTCTTTCTTTCTTTTCCGCCAAACCCAATTTCACACAAATGCCCATTGGAGGTGCAAGGCATTTTTTCACTATCTCTGGCCCTGCTTTCAGCCCCTGTCTAGCCTCCTACATGCTTTTGACTTCAGAAAATGGATGTCAGAAAAGGAAAGATTGGAGGTTGGCCTTGTCTTTCTGGTCACCTCAGGCATACGTCCAGTCCTCTTTCAAGGTCCTGCCTGCTTTAGGTTCCCCAACCCTAACCCTAGCTCTAGCCCTAATATCCTCCTAAGACCCAGCAATTCCTTTTTTGTCCTCTTTAGTGGACATCAGTTTAAGTCTTATAAGTGAGAAACCATTCATGCCAACTTTTAAAATCCCGTTGTACTGTCTGGGGGACATCCAGGGCTTTCTGGTGATACCATTATTATGTAGGTGGGGTTAACCAATCACTCAGAATTGATTTGAAAATGGTGGATATATCATTTTTGGCTTTTCATGGCAACCAGACAGGGCATCCATCAATTTTTGTCAGATATTTAGTTTTTTTTCATATTATCAAATTTGATGATAAAAGTGAGTCTAAATATGAATACAGAGAGATTTCAGAAAGAACCAGTCATTTTAACACCTTCAAAACACAACATTTGTTCAATGTCCCCTGTAGAGGACATCGAGACTTACTGCTACATGTTTTTTTTTTTTTTTTTTTTTTTTTTTAACTAATTTCAAAGTTTGAAATGACAAAGGGTTGACTGAGACAACAAGGTTTTTGCTTTTAATTTATAATAAATGATAGAAAAAAATACCCGTAGTGTACTTTTGCCATCTTATGGTGCCCGACCCACCAGTGTTTCTCTCATAGCTGGGGTCTGTGGCCCAAAGGCCAGGGTGAAATTATGAGCGTCTTTAACATGGTATACACTTTAAGCAGCTTTGTAATGACCTCATGGCAAGCCATCCTACTTCTTTTCCACATTTGTAGTGAAGGGAGAGTGTAGTCACCCCTTCAAACCCTAAAACTCAGGTCTACAGCATGCCATTTCTGTACACTGGCTACAAAGCCAATGACCCAAGGCTCATTATTGAGGGGTTGTGCTTTAAGGACCAAGGGGAAGTCTTTCTTTCTTTCTTTCTTTCTTTCTTTCTTTCTTTCTTTCTTTCTTTCCTTCGCCAAACCCAATTTCACACAAATGCCCATTGGAGATGCAAGGCATTTTTTCACTATCTCTGGCCCTGCTTTCAGCCCCTGTCTAGCCTCCTACATGCTTTTGACTTCAGAAAATGGATGTCAGAAAAGGAAAGATTGGAGGTTGGCCTTGTCTTTCTGGTCACTTCAGGCATACGTCCAGTCCTCTTTCAAGGTCCTGCCTGCTTTAGGTTCCCCAACCCTAACCCTAGCTCTAGCCCTAATATCCTCCTAAGACCCAGCAATTCCTTTTTTGTCCTCTGTAGTGGACATCAGTTTAAGTCTTATAAGTGAAAAACCATTCATGGCAACTTTTAAAATCCCGTTGTACTGTCTGGGGGACATCCAGGGCTTTCTGGTGATACCATTATTATGTAGGTGGGGTTAACCAATCACTCAGAATTGATTTGAAAATGGTGGATATATCATTTTTGGCTTTTCATGGCAACCAGACAGGACATCCATCAATTTTTGTCAGATATTTAGTTTTTTTTTTCATATTATCAAATTTGATGATAAAAGTGAGTCTAAATATGAATACAGAGAGATTTCAGAAAGAACCAGTCATTTTAACACCTTCAAAACACAACATTTGTTCAATGTCCCCTGTAGAGGACATCGAGACTTACTGCTACATGTTTTTTTTTTTTTTTTTTTTTTTTTAACTAATTTCAAAGTTTGAAATGACAAAGGGTTGACTGAGACAACAAGGTTTTTGCTTTTAATTTATAATAAATGATAGAAAAAAATACCCGTAGTGTACTTTTGCCATCTTATGGTGCCCGACCCACCAGTGTTTCTCTCATAGCTGGGGTCTGTGGCCCAAAGGCCAGGGTCAAATTATGAGCGTCTTTAACATGGTATACACTTTAAGCAGCTTTGTAATGACCTCATGGCAAGCCATCCTACTTCTTTTCCACATTTGTAGTGAAGGGAGAGTGTAGTCACCCCTTCAAACCCTAAAACTCAGGTCTACAGCATGCCATTTCTGTACACTGGCTACAAAGCCAATGACCCAAGGCTCATTATTGAGGGGTTGTGCTTTAAGGACCAAGGGGAAGTCTTTCTTTCTTTCTTTCTTTCTTTCTTTCTTTCTTTCTTTCGCCAAACCCAATTTCACACAAATGCCCATTGGAGGTGCAAGGCATTTTTTCACTATCTCTGGCCCTGCTTTCAGCCCCTGTCTAGCCTCCTACATGCTTTTGACTTCAGAAAATGGATGTCAGAAAAGGAAAGATTGGAGGTTGGCCTTGTCTTTCTGGTCACCTCAGGCATACGTCCAGTCCTCTTTCAAGGTCCTGCCTGCTTTAGGTTCCCCAACCCTAACCCTAGCTCTAGCCCTAATATCGTCGCTGTCCGATACAGACCACGTATCTCCATTTTTGTCATTTTGAGTTTTTTCGACCAATAGAATCTCCAAGTCCATGTCCTTATACCGTACACGTCAGGTATCTCAATGACCAATGAAAGATTGTGAAAATACGTCATGAGTTTTTCGCGTATATCCATTGGATGACAAAGCTGTCCGTCATGCCACGTATCTCCCTCCTCCTCCCCTTCTCCCGCGGCTAAGCTGAAGCGAGCGAAGTGAGCAGCCAAGCGACGCAGTGCAAAGATAAACACTGAGGTAAAGTTTCAATTTTGTCAACGATGTTCTTGCTTATCCTTGCTGAAATATATTAACAACTGTTATATATCGATGTTGACACGATTGTTGTCTGTGTCTGGGGTTTGAATCGTCACAATATTAGCGTCTCCAAAAACGCCAAATTTCACCACAGCTGGCGAGCTAGCCACTTCTAGCTTGCTAAGGCTTGGTGAAAATAACATCGGTCTCTTTTAGGTTTAGTCCTTACTCAAGTTTATCAAATTCTTTTGTATGATATCCATGGATTAAAGTTTGTCGTTACTGTGACAGATTTCCGTCAACTGAAATGTCTGTATGACAATTTACTTTGCGTCAGCTGAACTAAAATGGGATATTAGTACTGATTGGAGAATGGGGGGCGAGAGGAGGTAGCGCTAGTGTTTGCCTACGAATTTAGACTAGCTGTAACAGTAGTGTGTGTGTCCATTTTGCTTACTGTTGTATAAATTGAACAGGCTATATGCTGAAATTAGCGGCGATGACCAAAACATGTTACCAAAATACAGTCTGGCGAGGCATCTGATCGATTATTTTCTTAATCCCGCCATTCCTTGCTTAGATTACACAGTGTGTTCCGTGTTGAGGGCTGAATCATGGTTACATTTTGTTTACGAAGGGGTCCAGGGGGAATACTCGGTCGGATGCCGAACCGGTAAAGACTTCAATCAGATTACTTTTTTTGCTTTAATCCCTGGATATATATTGCGGTCATGACGATTGTCACTAGGAAATATCATGCGCTCAACTTGAACGATGCCAAAGCATTTCTAAAAGTGGTGCTAGGTTGCTACATGTTGAGATGTTAGCCTACTTAATGTACAGATATCCCTAAATTACGCAAGGTTATGTGTTGCCGTGTTGCGATATGGCGCGATATATTTTTGTTCTCATGTACCTTTCTCCCTCCCCCTAGGATGTCATTTTCTGTAGAGGAGATCTGCGAGCTTGTGAGCGTGAGATATGATAGGGCAGTTGAGGGAAGCGTCAGGGATGAAGAAGGTTTGTAGTTTGCAGGAAAGTAGAATTGAGAAAGTCAGACAGGGAAGTGAACACTGTTAATTGTTATTCTAATGGTTAACCTCTGTCATTCTTAGGTGAAAGCGAGGGATCCTCTGTTAATGACACTGAGACTTCTGATGGTAGGTATATTGATGTGATGACACACTACACTGGATGCGCTAAATTAAAATAAATCAAAATGCACAGTAACTGTATGACTGTTTGCCCATGTTTCTGATACAAGCTTGTTTTTAATCATTCAAACTTTATATTGTATTCAGTACATTAAGCATTTTGTTTTTCTAATTTTTAGATTCGCTGTCAATCTCCTCCAACTCGCTTCCAGTGAAGGTAGGCATTTTATTCTTCTGATGGACTATACTTAAGTCTCCATTTCATTGGTTTCAGGTTCTCACGTCTTTAGTAACTACAAAGTACAAACTTAATTCTGCTATTGTCAGTCAAAATTAATGCAGTGAACAGGAATAGTGTATTTATTCCACTGAATCTGTTCTGAATGTCTTCTGCTTCATTTAGACTCGCTTGATGATTACACTCCAGACAGAGAGAATACAGGTAAGATATTTATCTATCTTATTTATGACATACCAATGGGCTCAGCAGCACACAAACCATAATGCTAAACTTGAACCACTTTTGATATTTTTAGATGATCAAAGTGAAAATGATGACCTTAACCAAGGGACGTCTGCTGGTATGTACATTGCTCAAATTAGATAAGATACACATTAAACTTGGTAATTTTTACACTTCTCTCAGTAATGTGCTGTCACAGTCTGGCTCACGGACTGTGGCAAAAGGGGAGATCACACGAGGGGCTTGCAAAAAGTGACAATAATTTATTTACAAAAATATACAAAAAAAGCGCAGATCCACGAACAAACAACCAAACAATGAAAAAAAGGGTCCCCAGCCGGCGTCCGGCCTGTAGCGCACAGGCACAAAGCAAAGAGCCGGCCCCAGGGTGAAGAGAGAGAGTGTGCTGAAGATCTTCTGGTTTTTAACCGATTGGCCCACACCGGGCCCTGGTGTGAGCCAATCTGCCGCAAGCTCCTCTCCAGCCTGCTTAAGAGACACAAAAGAAGAGCACCCCTGGTGCCCTGGTGGAACTCTGCACCTCCGGAGGAATAGTGACACTTGAGCCCCACTGGGGCCGTGACACCTCCCCCAGAAGAGCAGAGTTCCAACCAGGAAGCACAACACAAAACGGTTCTATGGGAACGAACCCTAATTCATAGAGCACAGTTCCCATTTGATAACGGTTAAATCTATGAACCACCACCAACATTTTGATTCCACCAAACATCAGTCTAACAGTTTAGCCTACAAGCGCCCAAGTTGACCCATAACACAATCAAATATAATACCAGAGCCATAACCATCACTGACAATAACACATAAAAGTACAGTACTGTTTTAAATACTAAATATATGAAAGGACGCTTATCAATCAGTGTGATGCATGTTTGGCATGTGTGCGTATTTATGTTCACATGTGTCAACTTACCAAATTCTTTCCCCCCCACCAACTAACAACCCAGCTACTCTCGGTACCTAGAGGAGCATGGAGTTAGAAGGGAGAGTGACAGAAAGACAGGGAGAACAGTCAAGTCATAGATTTCAATCACTGATTGCCCTAGATAGGGCATCCGCCACAATATTTTCTTTGCCCTTAACATGGCGAATATCCAGGCTATAGGACTGCAAAAATAAAAACCAACGCATCAAACGTCTATTCGGACTGGACAAGGAATGAAGAAAAACTAATGGGTTATGGTCTGTATAAACCACTAGTGGGGCACATGAGTCGACGTAGACCTCAAAATGTTGTAATGCCCACACCAGGGCCAATGCTTCCTTCTCGATTACAGAATAATTTAACTGACAAGCATTGAATTTCTTTGAGAAGTAGCTAACAGGACGCAGAACACCACTATCGTCTGATTGGACCAACACCGCACCAGCTCCATGATCACTCGCATCTACCTGCAACTCAAAAGGACGCTCCAAACAGGGAGCAGCAAGGACAGGCGCGGCACACAGAAGACTCTTAACATTATCAAATGCCCGTTGACAAGAATCTGACCAGATGTATTTGGCCTTAGCCTTTAGTAGGTCTGTTAGGGGTGCCACCACTGCCGAAAAGTTCCTGCAAAAACCCCGGTAGTACCCTACCAGACCTAGGAAACGCATGAGATCTTTTTTGGTCACCGGCACCGGATACTGCTCTATCGCGGCAACCTTTTCCTGGATTGGTCGAACCTGGCCTTGGCCAACTTGCTTACCAAGTAAGTGACAGTCGCCTTGGCAAATTCACATTTTGCCAAGTTGACTGTCAAATTTGCCTCGCGCAAACAATCAAACAATTGCCGCATCTGGACAATGTGGTCCTCCCAGGTGTTACTATGAAGGACCACATCATCAAGATACACCGAACAGCCTTCCACGCCTCCTACAACCATATTCATCAAACGTTGAAACGTTGCAGGAGCGTTGCGGAGTCCAAAACTCATGACTGAATAAGAGAACAAACCGAACGGAGTAATGAATGACGAGATGTCTCTAGCACGTGGGGTCAGAGGGACTTGCCAATATCCCTTTAACAAGTCAAATTTACTGACAAAGCAAGCGGAACCTACTCTATCGACGCAGTCCTCTATCCGAGGCAACGGGTATGCGTCGGGCTTGGTTACACTGTTAACTTTTCGATAGTCTGTACAGAACCTTGGACTTTTGTCAGCTTTATCAACAATTAAGCAGGGGGAAGCCCAGCCAGATGACGAAGGCTGCGCAATGCCATTATCCAGCATATAACGGACCTCAGACTCCATCACTTGTCGCTTCTGTTCAGACACTCTGTAGAAACGTTGCCGGATGGGTTCCGCCTCCCCAACATCAATGTCGTGCTCTATAACAGTTGTGCGAGATGGAACATCATTAAAGAGACACAAATATTCATTAATCAAAGCAGACAACTCAGTGAAATGCTCAGGAGACAAGTGACCACACACAGACTCAAGATTAGACAGAGTTTCAGAATTTTTAAGCCGGCCACGTAACCTACATTCATCCGGAGCCACTACCCCATCATCATCCAGTAAATCCACATCACCAGACAAATACCCTCTCACAGCATCCACCATAAGTGAAGGACTAGTACCTAGCCGCACACTCTCCCCTGCCACAGAAGAATGTGCTACCCGGGCGAAATAGGGCTTCAACAGATTCACATGACACACTTGTGTTTTACGTCTACGACCTGGCGTGTCAATCAAATAATTCACATCAGAGAGTTGGCGAAGTACAGTGTAGGGCCCTGCAAACTTTGCTTGGAACGGAGATGTAGCAACAGGAAACAGCGCAAGCACTTGGTCACCAGGACTAAGTTGACGAACCTCAGCTTTCCTATCATACAGGCGTTTCATCTTGACTTGAGAGGAGGCCAGCAATTTCCTGGCCTGCTCCCCAGCCAAGTACAAACGCTGCCTGAACCCATTAACATAGTCAATGATATTCTGAGGGGGCTCCGGAAGCTTTACAGAATCACAGAGCAGAGCTAATGGCCCACGCACGCTATGACCAAAGACCAGCTCGTTCGGGCTAAATCCCGTACTCTCCTGAACCACTTCCCTAGCAGCTAACAGGAGCCAAGGTAAGCCCTCTTCCCAGTCACGTCCTAACTGGACACAGTAGCTACGGAGCAACGCCTTTAAGGTTTGATGAAAGCGCTCCAGCGCCCCCTGGCTCTCCGGATGGTAAGCGGAGGACTGGCATTGTTGAACACGCAGCTGTTGCAATACCTGTGCAAACATTTTGGAAGAAAAATTCGAACCACGATCACTTTGTATGACCTTTGGGATGCCAAAGATGGATATGAACTGTGTGAGAGCCCTCACAACAGGCTTAGTCTTAATGACTCGCAAGGGAAAAGCAGCAGGATACCTTGTACTCTGACACATTACAGTCAGCAAATACTTACTGCCCGATTTTGAGGTAGGCAGCGAGCCAACACAATCAATTAACAGGTGCTCAAATGGCTGGGCTATAGCCGGAACAGGAGAGAGGGGAGCTGGACTAATAGTCTGATTTGGTTTCCCGGTCATCTGACAGGTGTGACAGGTCTTAATATATGCAGCCACATCCCGCTTCAAACGCGGCCAAAAGTAGTACCTCAAGATGCTGTCATACGTTTTTCGGACCCCAAGATGACCAGATTCATCATGTGACGTCCTCAGCACTGCCTGCCGAAATTTCTCAGGAACCACAAGCTGAAACACAGGATCACCAAGAAAATCGTGCACATGCGGCACCCATTTTCTCACCAACAGCTGGTCCTGTAGCAGGTAACCTCTCAAGGCACTTTCCCCATCCACTTCTGACAGCACCTGACCGAAATAGTCCTGGAGTGTTGGATCAGCACGCTGCTCAGATGCCAGATTACTGCGGGAGCCAAACAAAGCACTAGAAACAGGCACAGGAGAAACCACATTCTCATCATCACGCTCAACCTGCTCTTCAGGCTGAGCTTTTACCATGGCACGAGTAATTGCACACGCCGAAAACACCTCCGGAAAACACTGGACATTCTCATCAGAGTCACTGGAAACAGGAGAGGAAGTTACTACTAATGATGGTATATTAGCAAACACACGGCTGCCAGCTAACTGGTTACCCAGCAAAACATGAACACCCTGAACCGGCAATGCAGGGCGAACACCCATAACAACTTCCCCTTTAACAAACCCGCAATCCAGATTCAGCTTGTGCATAGGTACAGGTAAAACATTTAATCCCATGCCACACATAAGTATGCTATCCCCAGTGTCTGAATGCTCAGAAAATGGTAAGATGGAACCCACGACAAAAGAATCAAATGAACCTGTGTCCCTTAGAATTTTCACAGGGATTCTTGCATCACCTCCCACTAGTGACACATAGCCATCAGACACAAAAGCTGAAAAATCAGGACGCTCCAGCCCGACATCACAGGACACCTGTTGACAAGGAGAAAGACAAGAGGAGACACATCCAGATGCACAAGAACAGGTAGATCTACTGGGAGAGACTGGCCTCTCACGCGAAACTGCAGGAGGGTGAACTGCTGGAGATGGAACAGACACAACAGACATGACAGGCTTTACATGGCCAAAAGACCCAGACTTAGTTTTAAACTTATTTGGACATTCCGCCTTGAAATGCCCTCTGCGTTTACAGTAATTACAGATTTTATTGTAATCATAAGCACTCTGAACGGCCCTGTGGTCAGTAGGCTTACCAGATTGAAGCGGTGCATCGTCCTCCCGTTTAGGCCTACTCACCACACCAGACTGACTGAAGTCCCTTACAAAGTCACTCTGCTTAAATGCAGCAGAGGACTGACCATGATCACGCCTGAAGTCACACCGGCCCCTGTGGTCACGCTCACGATGAATTAAAGCATACTCATCCGCCAGCTTGGCCGCGCCAAGGACAGTCTTCACATTATGCTCATTTATGTAGGTAGCTATACGACTAGGAACAGAGTTCTTAAACTGCTCTACTAGCACTAATTCACACAGCCCCTCATATGTATGAACATCAAGTGAAGAACACCACCTATTGAAATGAATAGTAATTTCTCTAGCAAATTCCATGTGAGTTTGCTTACCAGAGCGTTCCCAGGTTCGAAATTTCAAGCGGTAAGCTTCAGGCACCAATTCATAAGCCTTCAACACAGCTGCTTTCACAGAGCTATAGACTTTACTCTCAGCCACCGTGAGAGCAGAATAGGCCTCCTGAGCTCTACCAGTCATTGTGCATTGCAGTAAGAGTGTGCGTTCCATATCAGACCAACCCCTACAGTCAGCAACGCGCTCAAACAGAGTAAAAAACGTGTCCGGATCGCGTTCAGAAAAGCGAGGAACCAACTTCAAACTACCCGAAATGTCAAACGAACGTGCAGACTCCCGAATAGCGCCCCCGTCATTAGCCATACGACGCATTCGCTCCTCTAGCTCTAATCTTTTTACTTCATTCTCCCGAATTTCAACTTGCAACAGTAACAACTGCTTTTGTTCATCAAATGTCAACCCCCCTGAGCTATCCAAAGCTGATGCCTCCCCTGTACTCACATTAGCAACATCTTTTTTCAGTTTCAACTTCTCCGTCAAAATTCTCTTCATATTTTCAGTCATACGTTTATCCCCAACGTCAATTTTATAGTGAGTAGCGATATCAACAACCTCTTCACGTGAACACAGGAGCAATAGCTCAGCAGATGGCGCAGCCAAAAACTTCTCAACATTCTCAGACGCCATAATTAACAGTTATCCAAACTTGTCCAGATCCAAATACACTAAACAAAAGAGTATTACAGCAATAAGGGGAAATACAACTTACCTAACAAACAACCATAGACCCGAAGTTCGCACAAAAATCAAGGCGTCGCCGTACGCTGCCCCTCTAAATACCTAACCAGAAGAGCTAACTAACTCCCCACTAACTCTTCAGGTGCTCGGCGGTGGGTACTAACACTGACTACCGCAGGCCCGGCAAGCAACTAGCAATTAGCGACTCACCCGCAGCCTCGGCTGTGCTCCCGAGACAACTGCTCAAGCCACCGATAACACCACACTACAGAAATCCCCCCAGGACGAACTCCAAAGGGAATTCGCCCCTAGCCTAACAGAGACAACACACAGCGACAGACGTGAGATAATGCAGCAAACTTCGGACGTAGGTTAACAAAACAAACTAGCCTGGATTCCCAAACATTCACAGATTTATCAACAAACTATCCCACTAACAAGTAGCATTAACAATACTGCACAAAAAAAACGTTAACAAGATAACTTACCCCTCGGTAACATCTCCCAACAAAGTTACTGCTGGCAACATTGAGAAGCAAACATTTCCAATGAAACAAACCACTACGCGCTGACGTCACGCAACGTAGTGATAGTAGTAACGTTAGGCCTGCCAGGCCTCTTCATTCATAAATTTCAGGCTACCGAAAACAAACGATAGGCCGGATTCTTGAACTCTACGAGCCCCCAATCTGTCACAGTCTGGCTCACGGACTGTGGCAAAAAGGAGATCACACGAGGGGTTTCCAAAAAGTGACAATAATTTATTTACAAAAATATACAAAAGCGCAGATCCACGAACAAACAACCAAACAATGAAAAAAAGGTCCCCAGCCGGCGTCCGGCCTGTAGCGCACAGGCACAAAGCAAAGAGCCGGCCCCAGGGTGAAGAGAGAGAGTGTGCTGAAGATCTTCTGGTTTTTAACCGATTGGCCCACACCGGGCCCTGGTGTGAGCCAATCTGCCGCAAGCTCCTCTCCAGCCTGCTTAAGAGACACAAAAGAAGAGCACCCCTGGTGCCCTGGTGGAACTCTGCACCTCCGGAGGAATAGTGACACTTGAGCCCCACTGGGGCCGTGACAGTGCAAACACGAGCCAAACCCAACTACATGAACCTGTCGCGTGCTAGCTACATCACCCATCCTACTGACACACACACACACACACACACACACACTGTATCTGAC
>JAODXP020003490.1:0-2500 GCA_027497455.2 Sardinella longiceps
TTTCCCAAGCCCCCTAACGCTGGGCAGATTATTTTCATTGTATGTAAATTACATCCATTGCGTTATATTACTCGCGCTGCTTAACGTCAAATGCACGATCTCCGGACACCATCGGATTCAGTAGGCTCAAGCTTTCCAATGGTACTAGTCACTAATTGCTATGATAAACGGTCCACGAGGAAGTCCACTTTAAGTACATGTGAAATTTCTCAATAAATTCTCCAGCTCTGCCTGCATCCACTGAGAGCATTTTTTTCTTGTTGTAACTGATGATGAACTATGCTTCAAATTGAGCAGGAAAAATAGTCTTAAATCTGAAGTTTGGTAGGCTATAGTCTGGTCGGCAGCAAATTTCTAGGCAACATATTCTCCAAAAGACTGAACTATGAAATATACATTAGCCTGCAGTCTATGCCATATTAGTTTGTCCTACATGCATTGATGGACGTATTTATTTGCTATAGCCTAGCATAATATTGTGGCGTAGCTATTGTATGCTCATTTTGCAGAATAAATGTTTGAGAAACTTTCATATTTGACTGTATCATCAGATCGTCCGAGTTTGAACTAAGCTAGTTGTTACCATTGTTGTATCTTGCTCAGTGCATTAGACTGAAATAAATGCAGCTATATAGAAGAGCCTAGTTCATTTACACCACAGTCATTGATGGAGATATTTGCAAACATCTCTCTTCACAAACCAGTCTGATGAATTGATTTAGACTAATTTTGTTAATAAAAATAGCCTAAGATGCGATGATATTCTGATAAATGTCCTTCAAGTGATAAATAGTTGGCAATATACACACATATACACTGTAGGCCTATAATATAATTTATTTATTAAAAATTTTCGCCGCGCACTGCGCGCGCATCTACATATTAACCCTCTGGGGCTAAGCCCCCCTTGATTATGGATCCTAGTGACGTCCATGGTGGAATCTGTGTGTGTCTTTGGTGTGTGTGTGTGTGTGTGTGTGTGTGTGTGTGTATGTGTGTGTGTGTGTGTGTGTGTGTGTGTGTGTGTGTGTGGGGGTGGGATGGGGGGTTGGATCTTGTGACAGCAGACGAATTTGGGCTCTGTCCATCCAGTGATTGAAGCTGCCAAATCTCCCTACTCAATCACACTATTCATTATCAGCCCTGATGATGGAACCTATATATTTACCACTGTGTGTGTGTGTGTGTGTGTGTGTGTGTGTGTGTGTGTGTGTCCCTACTCAATCATTCTGTATTCATTATCAGCCCTGATGATGGAAACTATACATTTGCCACTCTGTGTGTGTGTGTGTCTGTGTGTGTGTGTGAGTGATGATGGAAACTATACACCTAGCCTCCAGCTGCTGGGTCTGGTTCTCTGGAGAGAGAGAGAGTGTGTGTGTGTGTGTGTGTGTGTCTGATAACACTCTTTTGGGAACCAGAAACCCCGATCACACTCTCCATATTCTTCTGTAATTGTGTGTGTGTGTGTGTGTGTGTGTGTGTATGGGAGAGGACTTATTTTGAGGGTGAAAAACATCATGCAAACATAAGGAAGAAAAATGGAAATAATAAACAATAAGAATGATTTATGAAAATAGAGTGACATTACAACCTTGAGACACAGAAGCACAGACATGCACATACACACACACACACACACACAGACAATCTCACACACACACCATCTCATAGGGGAAGTCACTGTGTGTACTGTTGACAACTGCAATAGACAAAGTTGTGGCAATCTGTCAGCCAGGTGTGAGTGAGTGTTTGTGTGTGTGTGTGTGTGTGTGAACAGTATAGTATCTGTGTATTTGGCATATATTACATACATATAGTGTGTGTGTGTGTGTGTGTGTGTGTGTGTGTGTGTGTGTGTGTCGTCATCGTACAAAGCCCGCCTTACGATTTCCTGTACACATACCGCGCTGTGATTGGTTATCCGCCTCCAGAGGAAGGCTAAAACGGGTTTCTATCAGTGGCCTCTAGACGTACCTCTGTGCAAATTCAAATTTGCTACCACTAGGGGTACGTCTAGAGTCTAGGCTAACCCTAACCTAGGGCTGGGCGATTATGCGATCTCGATTAGGGATCGCGATCAAATTTAGTTCGATCACGGTGATCAGCTGTGAGCATATTTTCTCGATCACGTGCGTTACATGTTGGAAAGGTGCGCGCCGACTGCTGCAAACAATCTAAGTTCCCTGCACCGCTTTGAGCAAGCCTAACTTTACCAGAGAGAACTTAGCCGTTGTTTCGGGTATTTATGAAGACACATGCATTTCTATCGTCTTTAGGAAATTCTGGGAGCATTCCATAGTTAGATGTTGGTAAACGGACAGCCACAAGTGAAAGTCTTGTGCGATCGTTAAAAAAAAAAAAAAAAAGTGTAGAGTGTTGTTGACGGTAAAAGGAAGGGAGAAATAGTGGGGAACAGCGGTTGCAACGTTTATCTACGGTTCCCATTCACCCTTATGCGAGACATAAAAGTTTTTTTCCGACGTGTCATCTTCAACTC
>JAODXP020003490.1:7500-33065 GCA_027497455.2 Sardinella longiceps
TTTTGATGTATTTGGTAGGTGTAGGTGGTAGGGCTAGGTGGTAGGGCTAGGTGGTTGATATCCATGCAGTGAGCAATGCCATATTGCAACTATAGGTTTTCTTTTATTTTGAGGTCATTTACCAACTAGAACTGCAGAATGCACATTATAGATGGCTAGTGGCAGTTATGATTTTGGTTATCAACCCTTCATATGACTACATGCCATCCAATACAAAATATTATTATAAAAAGATATCTGCTTTAAAGCAAAGAATGAGCGGGTGGTTGTTGCATAGTCTTCCTCTTCATCATAGTCATCATCACCATAACCTTAATCATATTGGGCTTAACTGATTGCTGTGAGTAGATGCATTTAAGCACTACAGTAAAACTGTGGTATATACCTAATGTGAAGCTATTGCCAGGTAATTCCTCTAGAGGGAGCTAGCGCTCTGTATACATGGAGAAGCTACTACAGACGTAGCTAGAGCAAGAAGCATGCCATTTAGCTGTACTGTCTGTTACGATATACAATAAATGGCACAAGCCAAGTGAGAACTTTTTGTGTTACTACTCAGCTGAAAGGATATCACTAAAACACTAGAAAAGCAATCTGAGAGTGCAGGCCTCCATCAAGATGATGTGGTCACAGACACAATTAAAATTCCAGATTGTGTTCTGGATCACCGATCACCACCAAAATCAGTTTTTACTTGTCCCAAAACACAGTTTGTCCTTAGATTTCATCCAAATCTGTGCAGTACTTTTCAAGTTATGAAACAGTACAGACACATGGCGGCGAAAACATAGCCTCCTTGGCGGAGGTAAGAAATGTAATCTAAAAATGTATATAAAAGCTAAGCATAGGGGTTTTATATCTTATGTTAGGGCCCTGCCGTTTTGGTGGCCTGGTTGACCTGTACTAACCCCGCCTACTGGCACATGGGTGCCATGGCGCTTGTTCCCCTGTTTGTCTGTCCAGGTGTGCCTAATTGACAGTGCTATAAGACGCTTCCCCTTCCTACCAACGTGGCTGCTTCCTCCTCCCTGGCATTTTGTTTTGTCGTTTGTTTCTTTGTTTTCCCATGGACGGATTCGTGCATCACTTTTCTTTGGCTGAACACTATACTGACTACACTACACTTTATGCTTATCTTTATCTTTACTTATCCTTTATATACTTTGTTAATCTCTTTATTTAATCAATTCCTTTCTTCTTATTATTATTTGAACACTGCGTGGTCTCCCCTAAATGTGCGCACTTGAGCCGGTGCGTTACACTTGATGCAGACTAGCCTACACAAACTGAAAAATATGTGATTGTGCTGAATTCTGATAAACCAAAAGAATAGGAAAAGTGAATTCAGTAAGAGTTGTTCATTTCAATATTCAATTGAATACTGAATGTTGAATGTTTTTCAGCTGCAGTGAAGCAGAGTGGAAAGAAGTGAAACTACAGAGATCGCCCCCCATCATCACTTCTGTCAGAAGATCTTTTCTTTTGTACAGGTTTAGGTAATTGTCTTCTTTAATACAGTATAACTTGTGTGGCTGTTTTCTTTACCCAACACCATGCTGTCATGCTGCTGCGCGTAAAATGTCAGACCAGTGAATATTTGTACAGTAGATAAGCACTATAACTATCTTTTATCTATTATTTTATTTGCTTTATTTATTATATTTAAGTCCATTTCAGTCTGTTTAATCTATTCACAATCCAATAACGATGGGTCAAAATTCAACTTCACCTCGGCAACTTGCCTAACATTGTTCGTAGGACATTTTGTGTGGTAGATAACTATTTGATCATTAGAGAATTACATTAATAAAGAATGTTTGTGGGATTTGCACTTCTGCTGTACAGTATCTCATGCATCTTTTTCACCATAGACCACCATGAGCGAACAACAGAGGACCACATCAGAGGACCCTACCATTAAGGTAATATTGGTAACACAGGTAAATATTTTCACGTCATTTACACATCTACATCTCATACATGTCATTATTTTGTAATAGAGTACTTTGATACGAAAAAATTCTGTACTTTTTAAAAGAGAGCAGACACCATACTGACATCAGTGGACCAGGGCAGTGTAATACTAGATGATCTGTAACAACAGCAGCGAAGAATTATGTCTTCGAAGGTGACAGAATTTATTGCAAGACAAATGATTGCTTGAGATTGGTAGTATGAATATGACAGAGAGAGACAAGGTACTTAGAGAATGTCATGACTCATGAAGTGGTCATTATGGCGTTCAGACAACGGTAAAGAGGTTAGCGCCACATACTTTTGGAACAAGGTTAGAGGTGATGTTCAGAAGTGGGTTGCAGAGTGTCCCCAGTGTCAGCGTAGCAAAAAGTGCTGCACCCAATTGTTGTCAATGAGCCATGGGCTGTTATAGGAGTAGATTTAATTGGGCCCCTGTCATTAATGAAGAATCAGAACCGTTATGTGATATCTGTTACTGACCTGTTCACTAAGGGGGTCATCGCATTAGATTTTGGTCTTGTTGACAGAATAAACATATTCAACTTACAAGTATAGTCTCAGCCATCAACACACTTCAAAGGTCCACGAAATATAGCCCATATTTTGCCATGTTTGGATGTCACCCATGCTGTCCTGGGTATGTCAGAACCCATGGCTGATGAATTTGAGGTTGGAAATGTGGTGTTGTGATGTTCTGATGTGGAGGACAGGGGTCCGCCAAATTGTTAACTCAAGTATTTTTTTGTTATATATTCCACCCACTCAATTAAACTTTTGTCCCACTACAATTAAAATTAGTTCCTTTATGATTGACCACCGTGCATTATCTTTTTTAGCCTTTGGATTAGGCCTACAGTGAGAAGGATCTTTTTCCATTGCGCGTGAAACCAGGCTTTTTCCTGGCATCTGACATTAGGTTGACCGCTTCTTTTTGATTCCGGGATATCAGTTGAGGGATATGACAGTTCTGGGATATGAGTTAAATTGCATTTCAGTTGCTAATTGTAGGGACTAATTTCCTATGAACTTTGTTCTTTGCGATTTTGCGTTGTTTTATGTCGCAGTGCCTTTATCTGATCTTTTATTTTATTTCAATTTATTCACTTTTGTTTACTAATCTTGTTCTTCTTGCCTTGCATATCTTTCTTCTCTCACATTTCACTACATTGTCTTACGAAAGTATTTCTATGTATGTGACAAATAAACACTGAACTGAACAGTGTTGCGCGTCAAAGTGTCTGCCGAGATTTCATTCATTCATTCAGCTCAGTAAAACGTGACCTAAACATGGACATTGCTGAATAGTTCCACCCTTAATACTAGATTCTAGCTTAATTGTTTTTAATTTATTCTGAACAAGGTGAATTTAGGCTATTTAACCCAAATGAGTTTTCATTTGGATGTGAGCAATAACCCTGTTTTTGAGGGAGCACGATTCCTTAGCTCTTTTTTAGTGAATTTCTGCGCACTGCATAATCACCTGGGGCCACTTGAGTAAGTTCAAGTATCGTACATGAAGTAGGTATATGAAACATATGCTTAATTTGTTCTGATGCCATAGTAGTGTCAGGGTAGTGTCAGTACGATTTGTGACAGGAACACAGATATGCAGTGTAGAGAAAGTGAGAGTGAGGTAGAGAGTGAGAGAGGCGTCAAGGAAGAGAGTGACTTGCTTGATTATCTCAGATAAATAATTCAACTAGACTAAAACTTGGCCTTTGTGACTTGGGACTTTGAATTGAGACATGTGACTCGAAATGACTTGACTTTTTATTTAAATAATCTTTTAAAATTTACACTTTTATGTATATGTCCGTTGCAGGGACTGACACCACAGCAAGATTGCTGGACTTCAGTAGGCAGGGTGTACTTGTAGCACAGGTGTTCAACAAAGTTACTGTATTCTGTTTATCATTTATTTTAACTCATTCCCAACTCTTCTACTTCCACAGGCTGCATCATCATACTGTGATGGCCCTTGACTGACACCAGCCATCCTCAGTATGCAGAGAGACTGGTCACCCTGACACATGGCTGCATCAATTAAATTGAATTAACATCCTCAGTATTCAGTGACATGACTGCATACTCACACAATCACCTAATGACTTAATCATGTTTATTAATTGGCACACTGAACAATATGTGCTCACAATAAACATTGTGCATAGGCCCTGCATTATTTTAGGTATTTGTCATCAGAACAACACATGCAGTTATGAAATTCAAGTGTTGGTGGCTTTGTTGCTTTATGGAGAACTGTCTTGTTCCAGTTGGTCTTGTTAGAAAAACTCTCATTTGTTTCAGCAGCAGGTCTTTAGCCTACATGTTTTCTTGCATGCATTTCTGTTCATATTGCAGAAATTACTTATGTTGTGTTTGGTCATCATTTGCTTAGTAACAATTAAACATTTTATTGAAGTGTGTATTATGTTTAGACCATAAATAAACTCTTTTTGTTGTCCATTCAACACAACTTATTGTTTTTACGTTAGATTTAGGCGTTTTGACACGCTCTAAACTCTCAGGATGAGCACTTCAGGCTAAATCAGTCCGTTGAAATGAACATCTACTTCGTTGCGATTAACAAATGGTCTGTTAATGTGGTGCTTTTGCTTTAACCTGCATAGATGTCTTTACACAAAACGGGTAGTTTCGTTGCCTTGTGAGATCGGTTCCGTTATTTAAGGTAAGTTTTGTTAGTGTACATTTAATGATCGTTGTTTGAGGTTGTGGTATCAAAACACGTCTAAATTTTGTATTTTCGATTCATTCGCGGTCGTTTAAGTAGCAAAACAATCGCCTATTTATTCAATTTGATTTAAAACTTTAGCAACTGAAAGGAGTAGTCTTTCCGTATATCAATGTAAACAAATGGGGTCCTTCGTCAAAGTTGTCAACGTCCCTGGCAGATAAATGGTCCGCTAAAGGCTTTCTAACCAATCACAGTAGCGAATTTAAACCAATCGGAACGTTTGAGCAGTTACCGAGACCACGCCTCTTGCAGATCCAGTAGTCTTGCAGATCAGATACCCACACCAAGTACAGAGGTGTGTGTGTGTGTGTGTGTGTGTGTGTGTGTGTGTGTGTGTGTGTGTGTGTGTGTGTGTGTTAGATGACCAAGTACAGAGGTGTGTGTGTGTGTGTGTGTGTGTGTTTGTGTGTTAGATGACCAAGTACAGAGGTGTGTGTGTGTGTGTGTGTGTGTGTGTGTGTGTGTGTGTGTGTGTTAGATGACCAAGTACAGAGGTGTGTGTGTGTGTGTGTATGTGTTAGATGGCCAAGTATAGAGGTAATGAGTGTGTCTGTAAGATAGATTAGTAAGTAAATGAGTGTTGTTTACAGAGACGGCAGTAAGACTTCAGTATCATACTGTAGCTGTTGTTTACAGAGACGGCAGTGAGACCTCAGTAACATAGCTGTCATTTACAGAGACGGCAGTGAAGAGTGACATAGATGTCATTTACAGAGACGGCAGTGAGACCTCAGTAACATAGCTGTCGTTTACAGAGACGGCAGTGAAGAGTGACATAGATGTCATTTACAGAGACGGCAGTGAGACCTCAGTAACAAACTGTAGTTGTTGTTTACAGAGACGGCAGTGAGACCTCAGTAACATACTGTAGTTGTTGTTTACAGAGACGGCAGTGAGACCTCAGTAACATACTGTAGCTGTTGTTTACAGTAACATACTGTAGATGTTGTTTACAGAGACGGCAGTGAAGACTTCAGTAACATAGATGTCATTTACAGAGATGGCAGTGAGACTTCAGTAACAAACTGTAGCTGCTGTTTACAGAGACAGCAGTGAAGAGTAACATAGATGTCATTTACAGAGACGGCAGTGAGACCTCAGTAACATAGCTGTAGTTGTTGTTTACAGTAACATACTGTAGATGTTGTTTACAGAGACGGCAGTGAAGACAACAGTAACATACTGTAGCTGTTGTTTACAGAGACGGCAGTGAAGACAACAGTAACATACTGTAGCTGTTGTTTACAGAGACGACAGTGAAGACCTCAGTAACATACTGTAGCTGTTGTTTACAGAGACGGCAGTGAAGACAACAGTAACATACTGTAGCTGTTGTTTACAGAGACGACAGTGAGACCTCAGTAACATACTGTAGCTGTTGTTTACAGTAACATACTGTAGCTGTTGTTTACAGAGACGGCAGTGAAGACAACAGTAACATACTGTAGCTGTTGTTTACAGAGACGACAGTGAGACCTCAGTAACATACTGTAGCTGTTGTTTGCAGAGACGGCAGTGAAGACAACAGAACAGCCGTCTCTCATCGCCCAGATGAAGGCCCATTTCAAGCAGAAGAAGATTGTAGAGAAGCTAAACAAACGCCGGAAGGGTAGGGAGGATGCAGAGGTTTCACACACACACACACACACACACACACACACACACACACACACACACACATAAACATGTAAAAAGGATGAAGTTTAACTGAAGGTTCTAATAGACAGAATGTCACTTCCACGGAGTCAGAGGAATCTGAAATTAAGGAAAAACAGGAATGTCATGGAAGTCCTGTGGCTTTATAAACGCTCCGCTCATAACATGGATATGCTGTTGCCATGGGAATGCCAATGCTGATATTGGGAACGCTGGTATGAACGCTATTGGGAATGTTGATATTGGGAACACTGGTATGAATCTTAATGGTAGGAATGCTGGCGTTGGAAATGTTGGTTGAATGCTAATGTTGGGAATGTTGATATTGGGAACACTGGTACGAATGCCAATGCTGTAGTTCTGTTGTCCGCAGTTCTTGCTCAGAAATGGGCGGAGAAGCGTCACGGTTCTGGAGACCAGCCCAAGGCCCAGACGACTCCGAGAACCAGAGGAGGCCAGACGACTCCGAGAACCAGAGGAGGCCAGGAGCAGAAGAGGACCAGAGGAGGCCAGCAGCAGAAAAAAGCCCCAAAGAAACCTCCTCCACAGACAGCCATGTACGACCCCAAAGAGAACTACAGCTACAACTAACTATCTGCTTAATAAACTTCCTTTTTAACACACTAAAGAGAACTATTGCCATTTACTCAGCCCCTAAAGTTCCCATAGAGAACTATTGCCATTTACTCAGCCCCTAAAGCTCCCAAAGAGAACTATGTCATTTACTCAAGCCTCAAAGTTCACATAGAGAACTATTGCCATATACTCAAGCCTCAAAGTTCCCATAGAGAACTATTGCCATTTACTCAAGCCTCAAAGTTCCCATAGAGAACTATTGCCATTTACTCAGGCCTTATAGTTAAGAGAACTATGCCATTTACTGAGTCCTTACAGTTCCCATTTATCAAACCAAAGAACACAAACCATTAGAACTCCTTTCTATTTTATAAAAGTAGCGCAGGAGCCGGACAGGAGTGACACAGAGCATGCGTGCAGTGTGCATAAGCTAACCTGTTAACATGCATTCTAAACGAAAACGGGCCAAATCTCTGCATTCTAAACGAAAACGGGCCAAATCTCTGCATTCTAAACATGCATTCTAAACAAAAACGGGCCAAATCTGTGCATTCTAAACATGCATTCTAAACGAAAACGGGCCAAATCTGTGTATTCTAAACAAAAACGGGCCAAATCTGTGCCTGCAGCGCTCCTACTTACGCTCGGGGTTTGGTCTGAATCAGGCCGTAAAACAGGGCTCTGAAGTTTTGAAGTTTGGTGGGAGTGACATTTTTTTCGACCCATCGACCCTCCAAGTGTGTTCGACCCAGCTACTTAAGAGAGAACAAGTTTGATCTGATCAAATTTCACCGATCGGATTATGTTCATGACTTGATGCCAAACTAGAGCTCAGAAGATCAAATTACAAAAAATGTCCCAATATACCTGAATTCACCCTATGAGGTTGGGGTTAATATTGAAAATCCTGTGCTTTAAAATAGTGCTGTACTAACACCTAACCCTTGTGCTTTAAAATAGTGCTGTACTAACACCTAACCCATGTGCTTTAAAATAGTGCTGTACTAACACCTAACCCATGTGCTTTAAAATAGTGCTGTACTGTACTGAAGTGGACACCATGCATGAAAGGGTCAAATGATGAAGCCTCGTTTGAAGTAGCGTCAACTTTGACATGAAGCTAAAGCCATTCCACAAGTGTGCCTGCCGCTCGTTCATTTAAACAAGGCTGAAATCGGCTGCACTATCTGCTTGTGAACAAGATCAACACAAGACCCAAGTAGGTGATTTAGGAATACCTGATGTACGGTGGTAAAATTAAGGCAGACCTAAAATAATTACTTGAAAGGAACTCCGATATGTATGTCATTTGTAAGATTTTGAGTGAATTAACTGATAATTAATCACATTTTTATAGACTAATTAATTAATAACATTTTTATAGATGTCGGCCTGCTGCTGGCAATGCAGAAATTGGAGAAGATGAGGGTTTGAAATGATGATAATAATAATAATAATAATGATAATAATAATAATAATAATAATAATAATAGTCATTTTTGACCATTGCTTGTTGGAACAAATTGTCAATCTCATTGTTTTGTGTAACTGATTTGTACCTGCAATTGAAATAATCAATCATTGAATTATGAGGCGCTACTGAGCCGCCATGTGATTGGCCGGCATGTGACACGTCTTTGATGCATGCATTTATCTTTATTCGTAACCAGAACCATTCCTAATGAATTCTTCAAAATATACATAGTAGTTTAGTAAATATGGGAATTTATGCATAGTCACAGAGTCAGCGAAACCCATCAACCTTTATTTGCTGTGAAAGAATAGAAAGCAGGGGGGTATTCCATCAACGGAGCTATTCGCTAAGCCGCGCTAATTTCGGCAAGCGGCGCTAGTTTTAGTGTGAGTTCAGTTCCATTACTCTCGCTAACGGTAATCGCAGCTGAGTTGCTGGGGTAACATATGCTCCCAAACTAACCAGCTCCGTGGCAGGTTAACTGCAAGGCTTAATAAAGCGGTGTCTCAGAAAATGCAATCAGTCAGAAACACAAGTCACCCAAAAAGGTTCCATACACCTGCTTAATAATCTTTCCCACCAAATAAAGGTTGATAGGTTTTGCAAACACTGTGATCATTCATAAATTCCCCTTTTTACTAAATTACTATTGATATTTTGAAGTATCTATTAGGAATAATTTTAGTTACGAATTAAAAACAAATGCATGCATAATCAGAGACGTGTCACATGCCGGCCCATCACGTGGTGTCTGGAGTTGTAGGTTACGTCTTAATTGAACTGCTGTGACAGAACAACATGAGACTGCCAATTTGTTCCAACAAGCAATGGTCAAACATTATGATTCAAAATATATTTTCAATCACCTTTTCAAATTTCTGCGTTGCCAGTAGGCCTACTACTATAAAAATGTGATATTCAGTTATTTCACACAAAATTCAACAGTTGACGTATGCATATCGAAGTTTCTTTCTTAAAATTCTTTTAGTTCTGCCTTAGTTTTACGACAGTTCATCAGGTATTCCTAAATCACCTATTTAGGTCTAGTGTTGAGCTCGTGCGCGCAGCCTTGTTTAAGTTAACGAGAGGCAGGCGCAGCTAACTTGCGTTGATGGAATGGCTTCAGCCTCATCTCTGAGTTGACGCTACTTCAAACAAGACTTAATCACATAAGCGCTGATATCATTAGCGACTTTGCAGGGATACCCCCCCAGGTGGATGGAGCCTGTTCTGCCGCTTCATTAAGCCTGGCAGTTAACCCAGAGGTCCTTTATTAGGAGATAAACCATGAGGACCCACTTCCTGGAGTCATGAGGGACATGCCAAATATGGTGGATGGGCGGAGCCAGCACCATGAGGGACATGCCAAATATGGTAGATGGGAGGCGCCAGCACCATGAGGGACATGCCAAATATGGTAGATGGGCGGCGCCAGCACCATGAAGGACATGCCAAATATGGTAGATGGGCGGAGCCAACACCTCTATAGATACAGACGGCAAGTACGGTTAACGCCCCCAAAATGCGAGGGTGGAGTCAGCGTGGGGGATAACAGAGGCCAATTTAACATTATGGTGAATGGACAAGGTAGAGAAAGTTGCTTAACAATAAAAGATCGCTTAGTAAAATTGAAGAAAGTCCATATTAGATGTTTTGTCTAATCATGACCTGTTTGCCTGCTTGTGTTTTAACTAAAATAATTTCCCCATCATTTGTTTATTGCAGTTACACTAACAGAAATGTCATGAGCTGTCTCTGCTCCTGTCAAAAGTAAAGCAACTTTCAATCACAAGTCTGATTAGCTCAGTTAAGCATGCTAAAGTTAGCTACATTTACTGTGGTGATCAATGAAGTTGGCTAGTTAGCAAGCTAATGAAGCTAACAAACATCATCTAAATTGTCATCAGTATCGCGTTTGGAGGGGTGTCAAGTTCAGAATTCACATTGGACCATCTGACCATCACTACCTTCAGGCATTGCCCTCAAAAATGTGTCAGGCTCCTTGTAGATGGTGCTCAGTGTAACTTCTAGCTTAGCATGCCATTGACTTCCCCACTGTGTGAGCCTGTCGTTTCCCCCAGATGGGACTATTTTTCTCTAATTCCCCCACAGCGGAGCTATATTTGTGGGCGTGGTCAGACTTGCCGTCTCTATCTATGCAGTGGAGAGGCTCATTCAGTAACATTGAGGTCCATGACAGAATCCAAGAATTTATTTATAATTTATTTATGAAGTCTTATTTTTCTGAGTAATGGATGTTAAACAGTTCCAACAATGTTGTGCATTAGTGTGGGTGGGAACCAATAAGTAGGACAGGTAGCAACCCGGACGGGTATTCTGGGGACACCACACACCTGTGATTGTACCTACAGTATGTATGCTGACCAAGATCCTCAGTAAACTCACTGTTACCTTCTGAGCTACGGTGTGTGTGTGTGTGTGCCTTACTGAATAATACCTCACCCTCTTAGACAGGTCATTTGCTGGAAAAATTAGGCCTAGTTTCCTGTCAAAGTTTTCTCTGTGGATTCCTGATCAGAAGGCCTATTAAAAGAGATTAAGACTTGGGGCCATCTCAAATTTTGCCCCAAATCCAATATGGCCGACATTTTCCAATATGGCCGACATTTTCCAAAATGGCGTATTTTCATACAGTTTCAGCCATTCTGGAAGGCCATAATCATTAAAGATGATCTCTTTTCCACAAAATACTGTCATATTCCTTCAAAGACAAGTTAACAAAGGTTGACTAAACAAAAAAATATATAAATAAAAATTACCCCTTTAAAATATATCTAGAAAATTGGTCAAAATTGGTAGAATGTCGTATTTTGGCATCATTCAACATTATGATTAGTCCTTTTTCACAGAACACTTGTTTTATTCCACCAAATATGTTTCTGCCTGATCAGAAGGCTTATTAAAAGACATTAAGACTTGGGGCCACCTCAAATTTTGCCAAAAATCCTATATGGCCGACATTTTCCAAAATGGCATATTTTCATACAGTTTCAGCCATTCTGAAAGGCCATAATCATAAAAAAATTATCACTTTTCCACAAAATACTGTAATATTTCTTTAAGGACATGTTTGCAAAGGTTGACTAAACAAAAAGCATATAAATAAAAATTACCCCATTAAAATAATGGCAAGGAAATTGGTCAAAATTGGTAGAATTTCACATTTTGGCCTCATTTATCATTATAATGATGATGTTCTATTCCACTGAATATGTATCTGCAAAGGTTCATTAAACAAGGAAAACTGAAGATAAGAATTATCACTTTAAAACTAATTAGGAAAATTGCTCCAAAATTGTTTGAATTTCACATTTTCACATCGTTAGGGGGTATAATGACCTCTCTGTCACAAACACATGTCCTATTCTATCAAATACATGTTTAGGATGAGTAAGCAACAGTAAATCTGATCTTATAGTGCAATGTCTTAAGAAAAAAAAGTTGCTACATACAATATTTCCATGGAAATAACAGGTTTCAGCATACAGCACACTTAATATATGGAGATCCCTAAAACCAAAGTGAAATAATAATGTGGCAGGCTAACCCATTTTGCAGAAATTTAATTTCTGCAACTCAAGATGCTTTTGCCCAAAAGACAATAAGGCCAACATTTTCTGAGATTGTGGATTTTCATAGTTATAGCCGTTCTTGAAGGTCATAATTATTGAAGATTGAAGACAAAAAAATGGTCATATTCCTTCAAAAGACACATTTGACAGTTCATTCAAGTTCCAAGGTTTTATATTTTAGAAGACAAGCTGTTGGCTTGAGTTGTTAATAATTTTTGTGGATATCTTTGTATGCTAAATAAACCAAGCACAAAAAGTAAGTAATCCCCTTTAGTAATACCAATCAAGCGTTTTATATCATTTTCGTTGTTGATTTGTCACATGTGAATAGTGCCAACCAAAAATGTGTCAGTAATGGCCAGTAATAATTTTCTGTTGTCAGTCATCGCGGTTTGAGCTTCAAATGCTGCCAGTTGAGTGCAACTGGTGTGCCTTTACTATTATCTGAGCATGGGTTCTGCAACTTGTTGGGGTTGTGGTTTCTCCAAGCAGCAGCACTGGGGGAAAGATGCCACGTTTGTTCCTTTGGGATAGGGCCCCACAAAGTAGGGAAACCCAGCATATAGAGTGGCAGCATCATTTGGCGTCAGTCCACCATTTCCAAACTTAGAAACAAGTTCCATGAGACTGCGGAAGTCAAAGACAGACCAAGAAGTGGCTGTCTTAGGAAGAGAACACCCCAAGAAGACTGATGGTTCCTCACTTCTGCTGCACTAAGGAACTGTAGGTTAACTGCAAGAGACTTACAAGATTTTCTAAACTGTGTAAAAACCAGCTGTCACTACAGACTGTGAGGAACATATGGATCTCCCACACACTAATAAAGGCTCTGTGTAAGGGTATAGCAAGCCAACATGTTTTTTTTGTGTGTGTCTGTGCAATCTTCAATTAGCCTGACATAGCCCACCCACAATCCAAATGTTCATCCATATTCATGGTCTGGGGGCAGTCTTCTGGGGTGGGTTTACATCGGTAGAGAGACAACCGACCAATAAGCGAAGCTGATTAGACGAGCTGTCCAATCATTTCAAACCAGAACTGAATGCCCTCCCCCCCTAGCCTGGCGATGCCATCTTACGTACCTCCACTAAACAATTTTATCTCCATACTTAGTCTAGCCCAAGCCCCACTAGCTCCCTTTCCCTCGGTTGCTCTACGGTTTAGCCAATCAGCACACAGTTTAGAGCGAAGTCTCAGAACTTTGTAGTCCTACAGCATAGGAACGCGTTTGTTATTCTCCCCCTACTTTCGAATTACATTCATAAAATTGGTACATGACATTAACATCCATGATCTTGGGGATTTATTACCACTACGATGTCAAAATAGATCAGAACTTGCCAGAGATCTGTTATTACTGAACGCATTGAATTGCATTGGGCCAGACTGTATAACATAGTCAACAGCTCTCACCCAGGCTACTGCCCCCCGCCCTATAATCACGTCAGGTTAAAGAACCTCCAGACTATGAATATGGATGAACATCAGTATTATGGAAGGGCTATGTCAGGCTAATCTTCAATGCTCCAAGCAACAAAGGCTATACCAACAGAACAGGCCATTTTGAATTATGTTGTTGTTTGCCTTCATGTTAAGGGAGAATATAATGTAGGCTAATAGTAATTAGTCATACTCTGATCCTTTTCTAAAATGTTGGCAGCAAGAATTGATCAATAAATCAGACATAAAGCTTGATCTCTTCATGTGTACCTCTCTCGACATTAACTCCAAAAAAGTCCTGTGTAACCTATGTAAACATGCAGGATAATGATCATTTTTTTGTCATCAATCTTCAATTATTATGACCTTCCAATGGCTGAAACTATGTGATCCACCATCTCAGAAAATGGTGGCCATTTTGTCTTTTGGGCAACTCTTTATGTGGCCCCAAGAAGAAGTTTTTGAAAAGCATTTTGAGTTGCAGAACTCAAATTTGGGCAAAATGGGTTAGCCTGCCAATTTTCAATTTCATTTTTTATTTTCAATTGGTTTAGTTAACCTTTGCAGATACATATTTGGTGGAATAAAACAAGAGTTCTGTGAAAAAAGAATCATTATAATCAGGGGTTGAAGTGGGGCCTATTCTTCTTCTATACATTTTTCTTTGTTTGTGCCGACACAAAATATGAGAGTTCCCCCTCCTGCCAAATCCCACTTTAACCACTGATTATAATGTTAACTGATGCCAAAATGTGAAATTCCACCAATTTTCTTGATACATTTTAAGGGGGTCATTTTTATTTAGATATTTTTCTGTTTAGTCATAGTCAACCTTTGTCAACAAAATATTACAGTATTTCTGTGGAAAAGTGATCATCTTTAATGATTATGGCCCTCCAGAATGGCTGAAACTGTATGAAAATACGCTTGGAAAATGTCTGGCATTTGGATTTTGGGCAAAATTTGAGGTGGCCCCAAATCTTAATCTCTTTTAATAGGCCTTCTGATCAGCAGATACATATCCAGTGGAATAAAACAGGTGTTCTGTGAAAAAGGAGTCATTATAGTGTTGAATGATGCCAAAATGCGGAATTCTATCAATTTTGACCAATTTCCATGATATATTTTACGGGGTAATTTTTATTTATATATTTTTTTGCGTAACCAACCTTTGTTAACATGTCTTTGAAGGAATATGACAGTATTTTGTGGAAAAGAGACCATCTTTAATGATTATGGCCTTCCAAAATGGCTGAAACTGTATGAAAATGCGCCATTTTGGAAAATGTCGGCCATATTGGATTTTGGGCAAGATTTGAGGTGGCCCCAAGTCTTAATCTCTTTTAATAGGCCTTCTGATCAGCAGATACATATTCAGTGGAAAAAACAGGTTTTCTGTGAAAAAGGAGTAATTATAATGTCGAATGATGCCAAAATGCGAAATTCTACCAATTTTGACCTATTTCTGTGATATGTTTTAAGGGGGTAGTTTTTATTAACAATTTTTTTGCTTAGTCAACCTTTGTTAACATGTCTTTGAAGGAATATGAAAGTATTTTGTGGAAAAGAGACCATCTTTAACAATTATGGCCTTCCAAAATGGCTGAAACTGTATCAAAATACGCCATTTTGGAAAATGTCGGCCATATTGGATTTTGGGCAAAATTTGAGGTGGCCCCAAGTCTTAATCTCTTTTAATAGGCCTTCTGATCTGGAATCCACAGAGAAAACTTTGACAGGAAACTAGGCCTAATTTTTCCAGCAAATGACCTGTCTATCTTTTCTGTCTATGTGGTGTGTGTGTGTGTGTGTGTGTGTGTGTGTGTGTGTGTGTGTGTGTGTGTGTACCTTATTGAATAATACCTCACCCTCTGTGCTGCGTCTACGTGGTGTGTGTGTGTGTGTGTGTGTGTGTGTGCCTTACGGAATAATACCTCACCCTCTGTCTATGCGGTGTGTGTGTGTGTGTGTGTACCTTATTGAATAATACCTCACCCTCTGTGCTGCGTCTACGTGGTGTGTGTGTGTGTGTGTGTGTGTGTGTGTGTGTGTGCCTTACTGAATAATACCTCACCACTGTTACCCTCTGCGCTGAGTCTTTGTGGTGTGTGTGTGTGTGTGTGTGTGGTGAGTGAGTGTGTATATGTGTGTGTGTGAGTGAGTGAGTGTGTATATGTGTGTGTGAGAGTGAGTGTGTCGTTTGTATGCCTTATTGAATAATACCTCACCACTGTTACCCTCTGCGCTGAGTCTTTGTGTGTGTGTGTGTGTGTGTGTGTGTGTGAGTGAGTGTGTATATGTGTGTGTGTGAGTGAGTGAGTGTGTATATATGTGTGTGTGAGAGTGAGTGTGTCGTTTGTATGCCTTATTGAATAATACCTCACCACTGTTACCCTCTGCGCTGAGTCTTTGTGGTGTGTGTGTGTGTGTGTGTGTGTGAGTGAGTGTGTATATGTGTGTGTGTGAGTGAGTGAGTGTGTATATGTGTGTGTGAGTGAGTGTGTCGTTTGTGTGCCTTATTGAATAATACCTCACCACTGTTACCCTCTGCGCTGAGTCTTTGTGGTGTGTGTGTGTGTGAGTGAGTGTGTGTATGTGTGAGTGTGTGTGTGTTTGTGTGCCTTATTGAATAATACCTCACCACTGTTACCCTCTGCGCTGAGTCTTTGTGGTGTGTGTGTGAGTGAGTGAGTGTGTGTATGTGTGAGTGTGTGTGTGTGTGTGTGCCTTATTGAATAATACCTCACCACTGTTACCCTCTGCGCTGAGTCTTTGTGGTGTGTGTGTGAGTGAGTGTGTGTGTGTGAGTGTGTGTGCTTTATTGAATAATACCTCACTACTGCTACCCTCTGTGCTGCGTCTACGTGGTGTGTGTGTGTGTGAGTGTGTGTGTGTGTGTGTGTGTGTGTGTGCCTTACTGAATAATACCTCATTTTGAGGAGCAGAGCCAGTAGGAGGCTGTGGCACACCTGTGTCATATTTGTTAATGAGATACGATGTGTGTGTGTGAGTTGTTAATACGGTGTGTGTGTGTGTGAGTTGTTAATACGGTGTGTGTGTGAGTTGTTAATGAGATACAATGTGTGTGCGAGTTGTTCAGGAGATACGATGCGTGTGTGTGTGAGAGTTGTTAATACGGTGTGTGTGTGAGTTGTTAATACGGTGTGTGTGTGTGTGTGAGAGTTGTTAGTACGATGCGTGTGTGTGTGAGAGTTGTTAATACGGTGTGTGTGTGTGTGTGTGTGAGTTGTTAATACGGTGTGTGTGTGTGTGTGAGTTGTTAATGAGATATGATGTGAGTGTCTGTGTGTGTGTGTGTGTGTGTGAGAGAGTTGTTAATACGATGCGTGTGTGTGTGAGAGTTGTTAATACGGTGTGTGTGTGAGTTGTTAATACGGTGTGTGTGTGAGTTGTTAGTACGGTGTGTGTGCGTGTGTGTGAGAGTTGTTAATACGGTGTGTGTGTGTGTGTGTGAGTTGTTAATACGGTGTGTGTGTGAGAGTTGTTAATGAGATATGATGTGAGTGTGTGACTTGTTAACATGATGTGTGTATGTGACTTGTTAATACGGTGTGTGTGTGTGTGTGTGTGTGAGAGAGTTGTTAATGATATACAATGTGTGTGTGAGTGTGTGTGTGTGTGTGAGTTGTTAATGAGATATGATGTGAGTGAAGGGGGCTAGTGAGTTCTGAGTCAAATGCTGTTGTACCGGGCGGTGTGTGTGTGTGTGTGTGTGTGTGTGTGTGTGTGAGTTGCTAATGAGATATGATGTGAGTGAAGGGGGCTAGTGAGTTCTGAGTCAAATGCTGTTGTACCGGGCGGTGTGTGTGTGTGTGTGTGTGTGTGTGTGTGTGAGTTGCTAATGAGATATGATGTGAGTGAAGGGGGCTAGTGAGTTCTGAGTCAAATGCTGTTGTACCGGGCGGTGTGTGTGTGTGTGTGTGTGTGTGTGTGTGTGTGTGTGTGTGAGTTGCTAATGAGATATGATGTGAGTGAAGGGGGCTAGTGAGTTCTGAGTCAAATGCTGTTGTACCGGGCGGTGTGTGTGTGTGTGTGTGTGTGTGTGTGTGTGTGAGTTGCTAATGAGATATGATGTGGAGTGAAGGGGGCTGATGTGTTCTGAGTCAAAGGCTGTTGTACCGGGCGGGATGTGGACCATCTTTTCCTGCCTGCCATGACTGATCCAAATGGGTGAGTGAGTGTGTGTGTGTGTGTGTGTGTGTGTGTGTGTGTGTGTGAGTGTGTTCTGAGTCAAAGGCTGTTGTACTGGGCGGGATGTGGACCATCTTTTCCTGCCTGCCATGACTGATCCAAACGGGTGAGTGATGTGTGTGTGTGTGTGTGTGTGTGTGTGTGTGTGTGTGTGTAACCCTAACCCTAGGGTAAGTGTAAAAAGAGAAAAAGTGTTTGTGTGTCCTACACAGCCTAAAGGATCTGAGAGTTAGTTGTGTGATCACAGGGCAACGTCTTGCCTGCTTTTCTGTCTGTGTGTGTGTGTGTGTGTGTGTGTGTGCCTGTTAACCAGTGTTTCATGTTGGATTGGGTGCCTGTTTACTGGTCACATGTGTGTAATTCTGCTGAATATTTATCAGGCCCTGTCCATGGCTGTAGCTACAATAGCGGTCATTTTTTCAGAGCCGAAAAATAAGTTTAACATTCTTCAGACGCCGATCCTTTTGCGCACGCTCACAACAACCGATGGGAGAAGGGGAAAGGGAGATGGGGTTTGGAGTGTCTCAGACCTTTCCCTTTACTGTGGCAGCACAGCTATGCATAATAGTGTATCTAATACAATGACTGATTAGTTCAAAATTCAAAATGCTGGCTACGGCCATGGTCCATCCATCCATCCACCCATCCCATCCCATCCAAATGGGCAGTTGTGGCAATTATTAATTAGTACAGTCAATTAATTAATTAATTAATTAGAACAGTCAATTAATTAATTAATTAGTGAGTAGGCCTTTTCTGCTGCTTTGCATATCATGCTGCATAGCCGACTGGGGTGTGAGTGTGTGTGTGTGTGTGTGTGTTGCATACCATGCTGCATAGCCGAGGAGTGGTGTGTGTGTGTGTGTGTGTGTGTGTGTGTGTGTGTCACCTTTCAGCGCTTCTTGTTCAAAAAGTAAGTGAGACAAATTCATTTTCTACATTCAGTATTTTTCCCACTCGGATTTTGCGATCCTGTTTGTATATTAACCTTTGTTGAAAAATGTTATCATAGATTTAAAAAAAAAAAAAGTTTGATTTTTTAAATCGGCTGTTTTCATTTTCCATTTGGACAGTCCACAAGATTTTTTTTATTTTTAATTTTACTAGAATCTATTTAGTATCTGAAGAACAGCTGTCCAAAATATGGTGTTGTTGCTTAGTCTAGACCCCGCTCTTTCAAGAGTATCTCTTGTCCTAGTTCCTTGAACTACCTGGAATGCACTGATCTAGCACCTCACACGTGTGTGTGTGTGTGTGTGTGTGTGTGTGTGTCTGTCTGTCTGTCTGTCTGTCTCTCTCTCTCTCTCTCTCTGTGTGTGTGTGTGTGTGTGTGTGTGTGTGTGTGTGTGTGTGTGTGTGTGTGTGTGACATGATGACCTCACATCCACAGGCTAGCAGTAGGAATCACACTGTGTGTGTGTGTGTGTGACATGATGACCTCACATCCACAGGCTAGCAGTAGGAATCACACTGTGTGTGTGTGTGTGTCTGTGTGTGTGTGTGTGTGTGTGTGTGTCTGTGTGTGTGTGTGTGACATGATGACCTCACATCCACAGGCTAGCAGTAGGAATCACACTGTGTGTGTGTGTGTGTGTGTGTGTGTGTGTCTGTGTGTGTCTCTGTGTGTGTGTGTGTCTCTGTGTGTGTGTGTGACATGATGACCTCACATCCACAGGCTAGCAGTAGGAATCACACTGTGTGTGTGTGTGTGTGTGTGTGTCTCTGTGTGTCTCTGTGTGTGTGTGTGTCTCTGTGTGTGTGTGTGACATGATGACCTCACATCCACAGGCTAGCAGTAGGAATCACACTGTGTGTGTGTGTGTGTGTGTGTGTCTCTCTGTGTGTGTGTGACATGATGACCTCACATCCACAGGCTAGCAGTAGGAATCACACTGTGTGTGTGTGTGTGTGTGTGTGTGTGTGTGTGTGTGTGTGTGTGTCTCTGTGTGTGTGTGTGTGACATGATGACCTCACATCCACAGGCTAGCAGTAGGAATCACACTGAGGCGTTTTGTTTCCGTTTTAATGTCTTCATGTTTCATAATAAATAACAAACACATTGAGAAGCACACACACACACACACACACACGCACACAACACGTGCAACGCTAGACAGAACATGACTGGTGCTGAGATGGGGTGGACGTTCACACACAAGACTCGCACACATTCAGATCCACGCACTCACACCTACACACACACACACACACACACTCAATTCACACTGATACAGTTCACTTTCTGCAGTGGGCTTTTGTGAGTGTCAGTAGAGGACCGCTCTGAGTATGTGTGTGTGTGTGTGGGGTGGAGTGGGGGTGGGGGGGGGGGTTTGGGGGGTGGAGGGTCTCTGTGTGTATAATGCCTAATTTATACTCCTCCTACTCTGTCAATGCGCAGACAACTCGGACGACACACACACACACACACACAAGCACAGACACGCAGAGAACCTCGGACATGACACCCACACACACTCACAGACAGGTAGAGGCCCTTTCTCCGTCGATGCAGACCATCTCTAAATATGCCCTCAGACACAACACACACATCACACACACATACACACACACACCCACCCACCCATACACACGCACACACACACACACACACACACACACACACACAGAACCCCCCCAACATGCCCTTGGACACATGACATGCACCTTCCAAATTTTCTAACTGTGCGACGAAACTTGGGCGAAAAAACAGTTAAACTTGGTTAACTTTATGTAATGAGCTATGATGCGGTTCGGCGATTACCAATCAAAATGACAAGTTACTGGTGTGACTCCTGTAGAAGCAGGATCGAACGTTCGAATGCTAACGTCATGGGCAACTTTGCTGTTTTTGTTGCTGTGCTCTCAGCCGATGTTTCTTAGGAGTCTTTGGCAACTTAGCAATTTATGCGCTTGCGGTCTGAACGTAAAGTAACAATCGGAAGAGACGCGGAGCCCTGTGTGGAGAGTCGAATGAGACTGGCTGGTTGTGTGGGTGTGTGTGTGTGTGTGTGTGTGTCTCCGTGGGGAGAGTAGAATGTTAATGGCTGGTTGTCTGTTCTGTTCAGAGTTGTTGCTAACTCTACCATCCGTGGGTAGCAACAAGTCCCATCGTAAGCTTTGTAAATAACCTAGGGTTAGGGTTAGAGTTAGGTTAACCCTAGGGTTGTCTGTTCTGAGATGCTAGCGTTAGCAACACGTTCCCACTGTAAGCTTTGTAAATAACCTAGGGTTAGAGTTAGGTTAACCCTAGGGTTGTCTGTTCTGTTCTGAGATGCTAGCGTTAGCTACACGTTCACATTGTAAGCTTTGTAAATAACCTAGGGTTAGGGTTAGAGTTAAGCTTTGTAAATAAGCTAGGGTTAGGTTGAGTTAGAGTTGCTTTGTAAATAATAACCTCTGATGAAGGATTTCCCAAATGTTCTGTGCTTCTGATTGAATAAAGTGAAGAAATCAGAGCTTCATCCAAGCAGATGATTGCTTTGTATTCAGCTGTGAGAAGTTCATGTGCTGACAGTTTATAAACGGGCTAGAAACCTCACAGACAAAGAGACACACACACACACACACACACACTTTGTATTCAGCTGGGAGAGGTTAATGTGCTGACAGTTTATAAACGGGCTAGAAACCTCACAGACAACGGCTGTATTTTATTCTATTTGATTTTTGCTACAATGGCGAGGCAGTTGAGAGCTGTTGTGTCTTTTTATTAGCTACGTTCACTTCCTTCCTTCCTGTGCTGCGTCTATGTGGTGTGTGTGTGTGTGTGTGTCTGTGTCTTTTTGTGGTCCTTCCGTTCACTAACCTTCTGTGCGTGCTGCCTATGGTGTGTGTGTGTGTGTGTGTGTGTGTGTCTTTTTATTAGCCACGTTTACTAGCCCTCTGCGCATGCGTCTATGTGTGTGTGTGTGTGTGTGTGTGTGTGTGTGTGTGTGTGTCTTTTTATTAGCTACGTTTACTAACCTCTGCGCTGTCCCGTCTATGTGTGTGTGTGTGTGTGTGTGTGTGTGTGTGTGTGTGTGTGTGTGTCTGTGTCTTTTTATTAGCTGCGTTCACACTAACCACTCTGCGCTGCGTCTATGTGTGTGTGTGTGTGTCTTTTTATTAGCATGCGTTTACTAACCCTCTTGCGCTGCGTCTATGTGTGTGTGTGTGTGTTTGTGTGTGTGTGTGTGTGTGTGTGTGTGTGTGTGTCTTTTTTATTATCAGTTTTACTACTTACCTAGCTGCGTGTGTGTGTGTGTGTGTGTGTGTGTGTGTGTGTGTGTGTGTGTGTGTGTGTGTCTTTGTTAGTCGTACGTTCCCTAACCCTCTGTGCTGCGTCTATGTGGTGTGTGTGTGTGTGTGTGTGTGTGTGTGTCTTTTATTGTGTACGTTTCTATCTCTGTCCGTCTGTGTGTGTGTGTGTGTATGTGTGTGTGTGTGTGTGTGTGTGTGTGTGCGTCTTTTTATTAGCTACGTTTCACTAACCCTCTGTGCCTGCGTCTATGTGGTGTGTGTGTGTGTGTGTGTGTGTGTGTGTGTGTCTTTTTATTAGCTACGGTCACTAACCCTCTGTGCTGCGTCTATGTGGTGTGTGTGTGTGTGTGTGTGTGTGTGTGTGTCTTTTTATGTTAGCTACGTTTACTAACCCTCTGCGCTGCGTCTATGTGGTGTGTGTGTGTTTGTGTGTGTGTTTGTGTCTCTTTATTAGCTACGTTCACGAACCCAGTGACCAAATTAAAACAGACGTATCTGAGAAAGCCGTTACGCCACCCAGAGCCTCTATCTATGGCTCTGGCGCCTTCCTGCGGTCCTGGCCGAAAACTATTACGCCACCCAGAGCTCTCTCACGGCTCCTAGCGCACACCTGCAGTCCTGGCAGAAAACTATTGCGCCACCCAGAGCCTCTATCTATCGGCTCCACAGCGCCACCTCGTCGTTCTGGCAGTGAGTAGCAGAAACGCCGCACGCAAGGTTAACGATCTCTGGCCATGCCGACTGTGTGTCTTTGGATGTAGTAGTGTGAGTATAAATTCAGCTTTAGTGTGTGTGTGTGTCTCGACTGGTGTGTGTGTGTGTGTGTGTGTGTGTGTGAAAGATAGATGCAGCCGTGTTTCAGGTCTTAGAGTATGTGCGTCATAAGCAGTATGAAATTCACCAAAACATTCCATCATTAATTATAAAACTCCAAGGTAGCGTATCGTCTGATCAGTCAGTTCGGATGTGTGTGTGTGTGTGTGTGTGTCAGTCGATATAAGTTATCACCCTGGCTCATGTTTAATGATCCAGTCCCCCTAACCCCCATGCCCCCTCAGTCCAGTCCATGCCCCCTGCAAGAGAAGCTAAAAAAGTCCTAAGTTTTAGAGGCAAAGTTTTCAGCAGCCCTCTGGTCTCTGGTGACATCACTGCCCCAGCAGCCTTTAGCAAAATGGAAGAGTGGAAGTGATGGCTGGGTGATCTGAGTCTGCTTTTCTTCTGACTCTCATGCTGGTAGTGGGCGGGGAGAGATCTGGAGACGGCACCCGTGGGTGGAGACACGCTTGACCCACACACTGGGCAACTAGAACAAAAACGTCATCATCAGCTGACAACCATAAAAATAGCAAATTAATTTAACTTAGAATTCTAAAACAATCCCTCCCAATTCAGTTACAAACAGATTATTCCAACTTAGATTACCAATCAGATTATTCCAATTTAGATTACAAATGAATACTAATCAATCAAAACACTATAAATCCGTTATTGAAAATATTCAAGTCATGTTTTTAATTGTGTATTTCAGAAATTATTGATCAAATTTCAATTATCAAGTAAATATCCAAAATTATACACAACTGCTTGGTCAAATTTCCTATTCATGATGTTATTAAGAATATTACATTATTTTCAAAGTATACACAGCCATGAAGTAGTTGCACTTTTCCGTCCATATTTAGATTTATATCACGCACCCAACTTGCTCAACTTTTTTCTAGACAGCTAACGTGAGCACACGGATCACAAATTCAGTAGCCTAGTCAGATCCATGACCTGTAATATATTAATAGCCATAATGTTTTGAACTCTGTTACACTTCCTGTGGAAGTGTGGGAAATGACCAATTTACAGAGCCCAAGACAAAGTCAGAATCTTAGGATTTAGCGCTTGACAACGGGAGATGGAACTAACAACACGACTTAAGCAACACTACATTAGAACTGGCAGTGTGCCTCATTGGATTCTGATAGAGACAATGTGAGACGGAAACAAGTAGTTCTACAAACTAGCTTGTCTTAGCCATCAAAACTAGTATTAGAAAAACCACAAAACGCAGAAATGTCTGCGTGCTAAAATTGAGGATATGAGCTCTGGCCATTGCAAATCTCAGATAAACTAAATATACTTATGGAAGTATACTAGGCTATATGTAAATTAATACTTATGATTTACTCATACTCATACTCATAAGTGTACTTATGGAAGTTTTACTCATACTCATACTCATAGTGTACTTATGGAAGTGTACTTAACTCTGTCTCTGAGCCTTCAAGCACTTTAGACACTTTTACATTATTGTTCTATATCTGCACGCTGTTTGTTCACATTATCCACCTCACAGACTATCCCAAACGAGGTACACTCACACACTAAGTTTAAAGTTCCTTTATATAATATTATGTCTATATGAATGGAAAAACGTGCAAGGTTTTTCTTCTTACTAATATCATCCATTTTTGTTATGCCTGTAGCCTAGAAGAAACCTGTATATTGCTGTGTTTATTCTATATTTGATTATTGAACTGTCAGTCAAGCTGACGTGCGCTGTCATTAACGTCAGCTGACTGGATAACATCGACGTTGGGTCAATGAGATAAACGCGGAAAGTGCGCGTAGTTCAACAAGCTTTAACGGGGAGTCTAAGTTGGGACCTGTGTTCCACAATCACCCCTTGCAAGGACCAGCACCTCACCTCATTATTCCACCGAGTCCACGGACAGAAGCCATTTCAACACCTGGTGATCAAAAAGACCGGTGAGAGGATTCTTTTTTCTATTTTCGTGGCTTGGGTTTCATTCATCCAGTCTTAGCGTGGCTGTTCATAGAAGTTCCACCATTACCAGGTGGATTATATTTTACTTTCTTATTGGGATCAGCTGGACTTGTTTTCACTATATTTTGTAACGGAGTTTTGCCGGGAAGTGTTTATTCTTTTTGTTTGGAACTCTGGGCCGCGGTGCGGTGTTCATGGAGAGGCCTTCGCCCCGCCGTACTGCTGTGGGTGCGCGCGCTACTGAGCCGGCAGGCCTATTTTAAGAAGGGGTATGTGCCGCGTGTGTGTAGTATATATGGGTGTAAAGTGCTGGCCAGCCGGTGCAGAACAATATATGTATGAAAAATCACCGTTGTTGTATTTTCTGTGTGTCTGTAATAAAAATGGCTTATCATTCATTCAATCATCAGAACTAGTGCCGTAAGTAATATTCCCTAGCGGAGTGTTACAATACATTTAAAAAATAAAATGTAATATAATTATTTCATCAAATTAAAGTCCAGGTCTTGTCCCTCGGAGTGTGTATGAGGGTGGCATTGTATTACACACACACACACACACACACACACACACACACACACACACACACACACACTCACTGCCATCACAGAGTCCAGTCTTGTCACTCATAGCGGTCAACAGGCGGCACCTTGTTGATCTTGAAAGGCTGCATGATCTGCTGGCGGACGCTCCATGTGTTCAGTGGTCATCCCCGCGTCCACGCACAGGTTACTGATCTGACTGGCCAGGCCATCACCCACCACCTCCGGCAGGTACCTAACCAGAGTCAACACACAGGAGCCAATCAGTGTGTGTGTGTGTGTGTGTGTGTGTGTGTGTGACAGGCCATCACCCACCACCTCCGGC